>MJUU01001295.1:0-20265 GCA_002080025.1 Modiolus philippinarum
ATACCCTTTCATTATTAATTTAAGACAGGAGTTTGTCTCGCCTGCAATATGGAGTCCGTAGAAAGATTATCCGTACTAGAGATGTATGATCTCTCTATATTTTTGTTATGGTGAACTTGTCCTTTTGAGAAAAGCTCAGATTGATATTATACAATTATAGTCTGTGTATGAGGTCGGTACGATGTTATATCGACCTGGGAAAAGCATATCGACCGAGGATGAAATCCGAGGTCGATATGCTTTTGCAGGTCGATATAACATCGTATCGACCTCATCCACAGACTACAATTATTATATTATTAATTTACATGAACACTGAAAAGGACATTTTTTATCCTTTGTCTAAATTATCAAATTCAAGATATAGTTGAAATATTTCAAAAATATATTAAAAAGTTAATTAGCACTATTATATAAGTACAGTGTGTATGTACATGTAATTGCTTCTTGAAAAATAGATAAAATAAATCAAACAAGATTATAAACATTCATAGAAACATGCCATATGTATTTCTATTTTTTAGTAACATGCGATATCACGTTTTGATATACTGTTTTCTAGTCAATCTCTAAAAATACAGTGGGTCATGTGATCAGGTCTCCACTAATCAAATTTCTCAAACAATATCAAATTAATAATATACTATCATACTTTCTAATTTTAGCATTTTATTATTTTTTCCAAATGTTATTCAGACCATTCTGTTTATTGTACCTACATGTCACTATTTTATTATGCCAAATGTTCTTGCATTGGCTCGATGAGTGCCCTGTGGTTGTTTGTATATTGCGACTTCCTTCTGAGTCTTGTCGGACATTAGATGGCAGTGATCGAAAGAATACTTTTGCCAATTTAATCAATTTTTGTTGAAGACCCAAAATCTATGAGTAAAACAGGAACATGAATGTAGCGTTGCTCGACATATAGCGATGAATTCCACTCAAACTGGTGCCAGGGGCCATCTTGAAATTATTATGAAGAATGGGCAGAGCTCATTGTTGAAGGCCTTACGTTACTTAAAGATTAAGAATAAAAAGCGCTATTCCATTGCTTGGTTCTACCATGTATTTGTAGGGACTTTTTCTCATGTGCATTTACTCCATATCCTTTCATTGTTAATACAATAATCTTTGGGTGGTCGTCCCCTTCAAAGCTTGTGATTTTTTTTCGTACCTTATGAAAGATTGCCACCATCGCGGAACGTTAAAAACATCTAGCCTGAAACAACTGAGCCCATTGCAACCAAACAATGGTTATAATAGTCTTTGTGTGATCCTCTTCTAAGTTTGCGATGTTTATATTCCTACTGTATCCAAGATGAATTCAGGCTAAGACCATAGTATACATTTACAGTAAGTTTGATGTTTAGTAATAAATTTGTTGTTAGTTATTAAAAAGACCCTATTGGATTAATGCATTCAGTAGTCTTCTCGAAAACATCAACACTAATGGTCATAATAGTATATGGGTGACCCATTTAAAAATTGTGTTGATATGTTCATGTCCTATACAAGGTGGGAGCCAGTGACATCATAACATGAGAATGATGGTCTCTGAGATAATCAGTAGGCCATGGTTCAGGCGAGCGCAAAAGGCTCTTGACAGCCTTTTGTTATTTTTTATTCCCGGGAAAATTTGATTCCTCAGACGGAAATATCTACATGTCATATGGAGGACACCAGTTTTCAAATGCCTCCTTTCAAATTCTTTATCAAAGACAACGCCCTGTGGTAAGTTAAGATGTATTAGTTAAAATTCTTGTCGAACTGCGATAAAAATTTAATAAAAATATGTCCACATATTATGTCAAACATAAAAATAAACATTAAAAAATAAAAGATAAAGGTGGGGATTGGTCATCTTTTATGAAACCCGCGTTTTAGCGAGCAGTATATAGTGAGCTAGTGTCCGTCCATACGCCATAGAAAACCTACTTTGTAGCGACAACTCCTCCTAGACGACTTAGCTAATTTTGACCTTTCTGTTTGGATCCTATTGATAATTTGTTCTCAATCAGCTTGTATATTTATTTCGGTATGATTTCCAAATGTTTTAACTTAATCTGCACTGAAGAAACATAAGTTGTCGTAATGGCCATATGCAGAAACTAAATTTACAGTAACTTTTTAATTTTGTTATTCAAATAAATGATACTCTTATTATATCATTATAATACTCATATTCGGTTACAATATTCGTTTGGTCTCAACACACCCTACACCTACACTACTTTGTCTTGTCTTATTTTCTACCCCAAAAATCAGAAATCGATATACTTCTTTTAAAAAGTTTTCAAGTTATAATCTTGAATTTTCAAAATAACAGTGTTTCGAAAAAATTGAGTGGCCAATATAGATTATCAACTAATCTAAAAATTCAACAACTTTTTTTTGGAAATTCTTTAGGGTATCTTTGGAAGAAAAATGTTGCCAAGCGAAGAAAAAATAATGTATTTCTTCAATTTTGGGGAGGGGAAATATTAAGATAACAAAAACTACAGGAGATATCAAGTACGTGTTGTTCATCGGTATGTGTGTCTCCATTTTTCTTCTCTGTACCGTACCTATGGAATGCCTTTGTTTCTTCGTGTTTTTGATGTTACCATCGTTTTGGGTGATTCTTTTTTAAATTGACGGTTCGGTTCTCACTTACTTTAAAAAATAACTCGAGTACATAATATTAAAACTATAGTAATATCTTTCCTGGTTAGTACTCGAATACTCGTTGCCATTCAGTAAATGTATAATGTTGGTAATAAAAAAATACCGAACAGAATTGTCAAGAGCCAATTAGATAAAGCAGGTAGTAGTATATAGGGACGAACAAACTCACATTTGAGGTGGTGGAACGTGGTGGAGCCGGAAGTGACGTCACCGGAAGTGACGTAGAGCGGAAGTCACGTCTCCTATACACGGAAGACACGTGACCGGAAATGGAAGTCACGTGACCAGAACATGAAGTGTTTTTACTGCGCATGCGCAACCGGAAGTAGCCCTTTTTGAAGCCCTATACGGGCCTATTGACCGGAAATGACGTGTTGGAACAACACGTGACCCCGCAGGGGTGTTGTATGACCTTAGTACAGTGTACATGCTCGACCAGGAGTGGGCGTAGCCCCATGTGTAAACCGGAAGTGGATGTGTATCTACTGTAAGTAGGCAAGTTGATAGGAAATGAGAGTGCAAGACCCCGGAGGGGTGTTGTATGACTTTAGTGGAGCGCGCATGTGCGACCGGAAGTGGGCGTAGCCCAATGTATAGACCGGAAGTTGGGAATGTTCTTTCATTATTTCCCCCTTTTATACGTTTTTCAATGGTATTCTTTGTATTTTCTACCCTTTTCAATGTTGTTCTTTGCATTTTCTTCCCTTTTCATCCAATTTTCTCCCTTGTCTCACCCTTTTAATGTTGTTATACCTTTTCAACCCCTTTTCAATGTTGTTCTTTGTATTTCAATTCAATGTTTAGACTAATATCCTACCCATTTTAATGTTGTTATACCTTTTCAACCAAGTATTGTTCTTTGTAATTCAATGTTTGACTTAATTTCCTCTTATCTAACCTTTTCATGTGTGATTTTCTTATGTTCTACATTATTTTATAATTATGTCCCTTTTTCATCCAATTCTTAGAGGTATTTCCCTTTTCCCGCCTTATTTCTATACTTTCGTCTGCTATTGCCGTTGTTTTATTATTTCCCGTTATATTACACAATTAATTCCTATTATATTACATAATTATCTCCCCTTTTTATTCAATTCTTAGAGTGATTTCCCCTCTCCTGCCCAATTTCTATACTGTCGTCTGCTATTGCTATTTTGTTCCCTATTATATTTATTGATTATCTCCCTTTTCAATCAATTTTTAGAGTTTTGCCTTTCTTTCTCTAGTAAAATCTGCTATTGCCGTTGTTTTATTATTTCCCATAATATTACATAATTAATTCCTATTATATTACATAATTATCTTCCTTTTCATCCAATTCTTAGAGTTATTTCCCTTTTCCCGCTTTATTTCCATACTTTCGTCTGCAATTGCCGTTGTATTATTATTTCCCATTATATTGCATAATTACTTCCTATTATATTACATAATTATCTCCCTTTTCATTCAATTCTTAGAGTGATTTCCCCTTTCCTGCCCAATTTCTATACTGTCGTCTGCTATTGCTATTTTGTTCCCTATTATATTTATTGATAATCTCCCTTTTCAATCAATTCTTAGAGTTTTGTCCCTTCTTTCTCTAGTAAAATCTGCTTTTGCCTTTCTATTTACCCTTTTTCACAATATTTTATGATCATCTTTATTTAATCGAACCTCAAACCCATGACAACTTTATATTCATTTATTATTTTTATTTGAATGTTATTCTGTTATTTTTTCGAACTATTAGAGTTGTGTTCATTTTTTTGAATATTATTTTTTTTTCTAATAATTAAGATTCCCAACATATACACCCGACCTAAACTACTTTATTGATAATGTTTACCCAGTTTCTTAACCTTTACCTGAACTTTTCTTTAATGATATATTTTGCTAGATCTATTGTATTGTCATTATATGCGAGAGCTTACTTAGGTCACTCTGCATTTCTCCAGGCTTGTGACTGGCTATAACCGTATAGTTATAGGCTGCATTACTCCTTTTCCTTCTTTTTTCTTCATCTTTTATTCTTTTCTTTTATCTTTTCTGTTCCTTTTTTATTTTTTTTTATCTTCTTTCTTTTGTTGATGCTCATTGGGGCTTTGTCTCATTCGTTGTGGTGTTGACTTTCTTGGCAGTATAGTCATCTTGTAATATTTTGCGGTCCTTTTTCACCTGTTTATTCAGTTTGGCCCATTCGGTATAAAAATCAGTACACATTTTACAAATCCACCTCTTATTGTCGAATTCAGAGCGTTTCTTTATTTCTTGACATTTGGAGCACCTCTTTTTCTTAGGTTTTAAATGCATGGTGTCAGTGTTGATTAAAGGTAAATCTGGCCGGATTTTCCGCCGATATCCAGGTTTCGACTCTTCTTTTTCTTTTTCACATATTTCTTCATTCCAGTAGGAGTAACGACGAGGATGCACGACATTTTGTCCGATACGTTCGAGAGTTGGGAATCAACTGACAAAATTTGTAGTTGTATGTTCTTTTATTCATTTTCGGAGGTGATTTGTTTCAATAATGAATTATCCATTTTATTTACAGTTGGCAGAGTAAAATGCATCAACTAGTCTTTGTTTCCATTTCTCGAGGCCTTCATAATGCTTCTGGAGATTTTTAGCCTTCACCAAGATGGCGTAGACCTCAGCGGGACGGGATGCAAACAATAATTGCATATGAATTTTATCCATTTTTTTGTCAGTCTAGCGACTGAGAAAGCCGGTTAATTGCACCTTTATATATATAGTCTCGATGGTTGTGTTTGGTTGGTTCATTTTGTAAGACTGCTTCTGATTGGTTGATTTTTCTACATTCTGATTGGTCAATCCATTGTAAATGGAGGCTTCTGATTGGTTGAATTTCCAGCAATTTGATTGGTCCATATTATGTACAGCTTCAATCCACTTTTTGTCTCAAAAATGATTACTATCGGTATGATACATTTTCATCTCCTTTTATTAGCTTATCTGTAACCTAGAGTAACTATAACCTGTTGGAACTGTACCCCAAAGTACTGTTTCCATAAAAGTATTTCTATAACCTTAGTAGCATTGGCTTAACCTTAGTTTGTTAAAAACAACTATTTTATTTAATTTTGTCCCTGTACCATAACCCTTACCTCAACCTTCATGTTCTCGTCAATACTAAGGTCTGTCTGCTGCTGCTGCTGCTTCTCGTCCATACTGGGGTCTGCTGCTGCTGCTGCTGGTGGATTGATAGGCTATTGTGGTGGTGGCGGCAGCGGTTGTGGTGGTGGTGGTGGTGGTGAATTTAAGGTATCTGGGTGGTGGTATGCATATCTGTTAATGTCTTGTTGTTTACAAATACAAAATGAAACGAGAAACCAAATCCCAAATGGATACCAACCAAATACAAAATTGAGAAATTGAAAGTTCAGAATGGAAAGTAATCTAGACACTAAAATTCATGAACAAAGTATCACATAAAAAAAGAACGAAAAAAATGTGTATCTGACAAACTTATAATTAGGTTCAAATAACTCTGGTAAATTCAAACAGCACTAAAATCATATCACGACAAATACAACATAACTTGCCTAACAACACTGTAACATGAAGGTTGAGGTAAGGGTTATGGTACAGGGACAAAATTAAATAAAATAGTTTTTTTTAACAAACTAAGGTTAAGCCAATGCTACTAAGGTTATAGAAATACTTTTATGGAAACAGTACTTTGGGGTACAGTTCCAACAGGTTATAGTTACTCTAGGTTACAGATAAGCTAATAAAAGGAGATGAAAATGTATCATACCGATAGTAATCATTTTTGAGACAAAAAGTGGATTGAAGCTGTACATAATATGGACCAATCAAATTGCTGGAAATTCAACCAATCAGAAGCCTCCATTTACAATGGATTGACCAATCAGAATGTAGGAAAATCAACCAATCAGAAGCAGTCTTACAAAATGAACAAACCAATCACAACCATCGAGACTATATAAAGGTGCAATTAACCGGCTTTCTCAGTTGCTAGACTGACAAACAGATGGATAAAATTCATATGGAATTATTGTTTGCATCCCGTCCCGCTGAGGTCTACGCCATCTTGGTGAAGGCTAAAAATCTCCAGAAGCATTATGAAGGCCTCGTGAAATGGAAACAAAGACTAGTTGATGCATTTTACTCTGCCAACTGTAAATAAAATGGATAATTCATTATTGAAACAAATCACCTCCGAAATTGAATAAAAGAACATCCAACTAAAAATTTTGTCAGTTGATTCCCAACTCTCGAATATATCGGACAAATTGTCGTGCATCTACGTCGTTACTCCTACTGGAATGAAGAAAATGTGTACCTATTTCTATACCGAATGGGCCAAAATGAACAAACAGGTGAAAAAGGACCGCAAAAAATTACAAGATGACTGTACTGCCAAGAAAGTCAACACCACAACGAATGAGACAAAGCCCAAATGAGCATCAACAAAACAAAGAAGATAAAAAGAAAATAAAAAAGGAACAGAAAAGATAAAAGAAAAGAATAAAAGATGAAGAAAAAAGAAAGAAAAGGGGTAATGCAGCCTATAAATATACGGTTATAGCCAGTCACAAGCCTGGAGAAATGCAGAGTGACCTAAGTAAGCTCTCGCATATAATGACAATACAATAGATCTAGCAAAATATACCATTAAAGAAAAGTTCAGGTAAAAGGTTAAGAAACTGTGTAAACAACATATATAAAGTAGTTTAGGTCGGGTGTATATGTTGGGAATCTTAATTATTAGAAAAAAAAATAATATTCAAAAATAAATTAAAAAGAATGAACACAACTCTAATAGTTCGAAAAAATAACAGAATAACATTCAAATAAAAATAATAAATGAATATAAAGTTGTCATGGGTTAGAGGTTCGATAAAATAAAGATGATCATGAACTATTGTGAAAAAGGGAAAATAGAAAGGCAATAGCAGATTTTACTAGAGAAAGAAGGGAAAAAACTCTAAGAATTGATTGAAAAGGGAGATTATCAATAATATAGTAGGGAACAAAATAGCAATAGCAGACGACAGTATAGAAATTGGGCAGGAAAGGGGAAATCACTCTAAGAATTGAATGAAAAGGGAGATAATTATTTAATATAATAGGAAGTAATTATGCAATATAATGGGAAAAAATAATACAACGACAATTGCAGAGGAAAGTATGGAAATAAGGCGGGAAAAGGGAAATAACTCTAAGAATTGGATGAAAAGGAAGATAATTATGTAATATAATAGGAATTAATTATGTAATATTATGGGAAATAATAATACAACGGCAATAGCAGATTTTACTAGAGAAAGAAAGGAAAAACTCTAAGAATTGATTGAAAATGGAGATAATCAATAAATATAATAGGGAACAAAATAGCAATAGCAGACGACAGTATAGAAATTGGGCAGGAGAGGGGAAATCACTCTAAGAATTGAATGAAAAGGGGAGACAATTAGGTAATATAATAGGAATTAATTATGCAATATAATGGGAAATAATAAAACAACGGCAATAGCAGACGAAAGTATAGAAATAAGGCGGGAAAAGGGAAATACCTCTAGGAATTGGATGAAAAAGGGACATAATTATAAAATAAGGTAGAACATAAGAAAATCACACATGAAAAGGTTAGACAAGAGGAAATTAAGTCAAACATTGAATTACAATACAAAGAACAATACCGAAAATGGGTTGAAAAGGTATAACAACATTAAAATGGGTAGGATATTAGTCTAAGCATTGGATTGAAATACAAAGAACAACATTGAAAAGGGGCTGAAAAGGTATAACAACATTAAAAGGGTGGGACAAGGGAGAAAATTGGATGAAAAGGGAAGAAAATGCAAAGAACAACATTGAAAAAGGTAGAAAATACAAAGAATACCATTGAAAAACGTATAAAAGGGGGAAATAATGAAAGAACATTCCCAACTTCCGGTCTATACCTGGGGCTACGCCCACTTCCGGTCGCACATGCGCGCTCCACTAAAGTCATACAACACCCCTGCGGGGTCTTGAACTCTTTCAGCACGTCATTTCCTATCAACATGCCTACTTGCAGTAGATACACATCCACTTCCAGTTTACACTTGGGGCTACGCCCACTTCCGGTCGAGCATGTACACTGTAGTAAGGTCATACAACACCCCTGCAGAGTCACGTGTTGTTCCAACACGTCATTTCCGGTCAATAGGCCCGTATAGGGCTTCAAAAGGGCTACTTCCGGTTGCGCATGCGCAGTAAAAACACTTCGTGTTCTGGTCACGTGACTTCCATTTCCGGTCACGTGACTTCCGTCACGTGACTTCCGTCACGTGACTTCCGCTCTACGTCACTTCCGGTGACGTCACTTCCGGCTCCACCACCTCAAATGTGAGTTTGTTCGTCCCTATATACTACTGCAGGTGCCAAACTATCGGAAAAAATTGTCAACCGCAGTCCACTGTGGTACAAGCTTTTCAAATGAAATGGTGGGGTAAACAGGTTTTATGGCGCGCCAAACCTCCCCATCCATTGCGGCAGTGTCCCGTAGCAACTAAACAGCAATTGATATTGAAAGGTTGTCGACAGTAAAAAGTAATGTTCATACGAGAAAAAAATGAATATTGAATGAGTTCAGAACGAAAGTTCACATTTTTCCACAATGGACTGATAAGTATGAAAGAATTTTTTAAATGATCGTATGAGACGGAATGTTTTGAGGCCTTAATCAATTATGTCTGATGGGAAAGTCTGTATAATTTGGGCTAACTCAACATACACTCCGTAAGCAGAAGTTGGAATATCACTGTCCAAATTAGGTAAATTGATAATTTTGAAGATAAAATCGTCCCTTTTGTCGTAAAGTTAAGAACTGAGATGACCACTTTCGTCAAGTAATAATTGACATTGAGTTATTGCTTTTTGTGACCAATCTGATATATTCTGAAGTGTATTTCTTTATCGGCTTTTCAATTTAATTTCATTTTGGATTTCGGAATAATGTGCTTCAGCTTTCAGAAAATTTGTAACATCAAACCACCAAAGAGCAAAAACAAAACAAAAAACCAAACAAAACGAAACAAAAACAAACAAACAAAAGCAAAAACTAGCATACCAAAACCGTAAAAGCAAAGCAAAAATAATCACATCAGAAACAAAAAGCAAAAGGAAATTGAAGTAGATTTGAGTAGAAACTGCTGACGTCATTGAACCATTTGACAGGTCAAACAGAAGAAGACTTGATGTCTAACACATAAACTGTACTGCTGATCGGGAAAAAAAACATGAAGAAATACAATTACGTCAATGATATATCAATGATATATGCTAAACCGATAGAGCAGCAAATTAATGTACAATTACATATGAATCCCTTTCTATATAACTCTGATTGCAAAATATGTTTCCAAAATTTTTTTACTGTCGGTAGGAAGTTTCAGTTGTTTTTAAAATTCTTACATTTTCAGTTTACCACAGCCGTAATGTCTGAAGATGTAAGTATACAGTAACAAATTACGGAGTGAATAAATTTCACCATTGTAGATAGTAATTATGATAGCACAACCTTATGCTGTAAAGGATTTGAATTTTGCATTTATCTATCTAAAATTAGGATGTGACAGGAAATGAACTCTAGTCTCTAAACTTGCTGAGCACGTAAATCTTTTGTGAGGGTGCCAGTTTAAGACCTGATTTGTTATTAATTCCTTATTATACGTTATGCAAATTGCTTACACTATCTATTTATTCTACTGGAATGCAGCATTTTTGGACCTTTCAATAGCCTCACCAAGCCCTAGAAATGGGTGTTGATTTTAGCAAATTAACACGCACTCTCATAGATACTTTCCAATTATTATGTTGTAGTCATTTTGTATTTTAATCAGTCATTGACAGCGATTTTTTCAATAGCATAATAAATGTGACTTAATGATATAAAAAACTGTATTCAAGTTTATCTGATGATAAACAGTATTAACTTTTTTTTATACAATTGGGTCGTTAAGCTCGCTCCATAATAAACAAAAACAATGGCATTATCGCATTTGTTCTATACTAACAGCATCGGGTTTTCTTTTGTCATTTAGTTAACCTAAAATGTGTTTCTTGTAGATTAATACCCTCCTTCTATATATATATATATATATATATCTTTATTTCTCAGTAAACCATAGTACAATGGTATAGAGTTACATACAATATTATACAAAGTTACACAAAATATATATAACAAAAGATGACAGAGGTAAGTTTCAATAAAAACTACACAAATATAAACAAATAAATAAAATTTGGCAGATGTAAGTTTCTTTAAATTAGAACCACTTGTCACTTTACCCAGGAGAGACTACACCTTTATCAATTATCCTAATAAATTTACACAAATTGTTAATATCAGATGTGTTTTTACTACTCATTAATTCCTTGAACTTTATACCATTGGGACGGTTTCTAAATTTTGGTCTTATAAAAGTATTCCTTTCATTAACGAAAAAGTTACAAGTAAATATATAATGGTATTCATCCCCAATATCCCCACTATTACATAAAAGGCATTTCCTGTGTTCCCTTGCAACATTTCGCCATCTTCCAGATTCAATTGGTAATTTATGATTAACTGTTCGGAATCTACAAAAAGTAATAATGTTTCGGTCATCTAAATTCATCAAAAAATTTGTCTCCAATTCTATATTTTCTTTGAATATTTTGTAATTCAACGCCTTTGGCGATTCTTGCACAACATTATTCCATTTTTGCTTATTAAACTGATCAATGCAATTTTGTTTGACGAAAGAACGCAACCATATATCACGCCGAGTATCCGATACACAGAACCGGAGCGGACACAAAAAACACGGAGCTCATTTTTGTTTACATGCGATAGGGTGGGTACAGATTTTTATTTATAAGTCAACAAAACGTATGAAATTGGTGTAAATAAAATGTAATAATTATTTTACATATAATATGTTATCCACAGATAAAATTTAACTTCATAAGATCCTTTCATAAACTGTGGGCAATGATTAGATTATCCAAGTTTGCTATTTTTCATGGCGATGTCTCCAATAAAAGTTACAGGATGCTCATGTTTTAGACACTATCCAAAACATCAATGGTTCCGTCTTTTCATTAATATCTACTGGACATTTTCTGAAAGTATCAGTTCCCGGAATTCGTTCGTTATATCTTTATTTTGTCATTTATTCAACAAGAGTGCGTAATTATGGGCACAAAAAACCGCGGAGCTTTAATTGATAATGGCACACAGAACACGGATACCGGGCACAAGGAACACAATCTATTGGATAGAAGACAGCACAGAAAAATGTCAAAATCCCTACATGAGATTAGTTAAAGACATCTTGAAATGCAATATTTACCCAGAATGAGTCCCTATAGAGATTGGGTATGCAAAGAAAGCCTAAAATACTACGATTGAATCACTGAACAGTGCATTGGTTAGATATATTATTATTAGTAATTACCAACCCAGTAGCCAGTACTTCGGTGCTGGCCCGAAAACCGATTTAATTTGAAAACTTGCAATATCTAAATTTTCGAAAATTTTGTTAAAAGTTAAAGACTGTCTCCTTCTTGTATAGCCTTGTCTTCGGCTGATTTTGGCTTTCCTGTTTAGATCCTATTGGTAATTTGTTCTCTATCAGCTTTTACACATATTTCGGTTAATGGATTTCCAAATGTTTTGATTTGATCTGCGCTGAAGAGATACAAGTTGTAGAAATGTACAAATGCAGAAACTAAATTCACAGTAACTTCGGTATTTTGTTAGTTATTATACTGTTATTGCAATTGGAAATACAGTGAACATTGAGAGAAAAATTATATTGATGTACCCCTTAATTGGTCGTCCACTGTTGGAAAATAACACCGTTTAAATCTAGTATAGAGATCGATAAATAAGCGAAATAGGTGGAATCACATGCTCAGAAAAGGTGCTTCACATACTACTTATGAAAGATGGTACTTCGCTTCAATAAACACGATGTAAATATCCGCCACAACTTCCCATGATAGCCCAAGTGAAAAAATAAGACTATGAGATTATAGTTTAAACTCACAAAACTCTCATTCGTCGAAAAGTCAAAGAAATGAGACTCGTGGATACTGTTTCGGCAATGGCAACTGCGTTAACAATTTGAACTTTAGAGAATTGTAATGCTTATGTAAGTTGTTGGTCAATAGTTCTAGTATTTGATGCGCATTAGTATAGGTACAATATAACGCAAATACGTTCTCAAACAACCCAACCCCCGAGTCCCGCATGAGTAACCACGTTAAGTTTTTGCAATCAGTTAGACAGACTGTACCAATGGTCATAACCACATGATATCTGACTGTTAGTTGCGTCTTGAGGATTACACACAATTGTTCATACATTGTGCATGTCTAATCACGTTGTATATCTTCTAATGCTTTAGGTCAGTATCTTACTAAAGAGACCCCGCATCCCTTGATAAAGGGACTTACTTTACTTTGGGGTCCCTATCCCTGACCTGATCTTTTGGCTATCTTAGTATGCCAACTGCAACCCATAATCTAAGGTTGAAATCGTCAACAAATAAACTAATCGACAGGCAGATAACAATATCTTGTAGACACGATAAGGTCAAAAGGGGTATCATGTAATTACGAAGACAGGTTGACATGTCGATAGGCCGACAGTCAGACAGGTCGACAGACAGACATGATCAAGTAAGATATTACATACAGAGTGAAATAAAAGATATCCTACAGATTTCCAACAGAATTAAACACAGAAGTCATACAGAACGATATGAATACATGATAAAGCGAAACAGCTAAAATGCAAGATGGTTCTGGCAGGGTAAAAAAAGCCATTTTGGCAGCAAGATTGGTGAAAAAAGTACCTAAAAATAGGCGCGATACGTATTATATATATATATATATATCTGTATGTTAAAGCCAAGGGACAATCTAAGCGTGATATGTGATTGATTAATTGATTGATAAGTTTAACGTCCAATGAGCAATATTTCAGCTTTACCAGGAGGAGAACAAGTTGATTAATAAAAACATTTTTAGTGAAATAAATGAAGGTGGAAGGCACAACCGAGGCAAAAGGTAAAAGAAGGGAAATGGGTAGGGACAGGAAATTAAGACCTCTATTACGATTCGCAGCGAGTTTGCTCTCCTTAGAAACAAGGGGAGCGTGGTGTTTCTCCACATAGTTTAGCTTCAACGGTTCATGATCAGGCTTTCCGTATTATGACTTTACTTCCCCGCATGGACAGCACATTCCCAAAGCACCACCTTAGGACGCACCTTGAAGCTCTGTAGTTTGAGCACTTGAAACCGATTAAGGTGCCGGTATGGTCGGCAGTGGGAATACAGTTTAACATTTGACCCTATTGGAACACTTTCAGAGATCTTCTCTGAGACTGCTGGGCCTACTGGAATAAAACTTGGCTACAATAGTCATTGGTCGATCCCCTGTAAAAAGGTGATTTCCAGCAAGGCGGTCACCAGATTCCTTCAAGAGGTTTTGCTAGATATTTTAGTACACCGCCCCTTCTTTTTGGATATATTGTCTGTACTTCAATGCAATATTGAGATGTGATTGTTTGCAATGTTTCACAATGCCTGAAATTGTCTCTTGCTTGATATTATACTATTTTTTACATTTTGGTTGAAATCCATGACTTAAAATAATTCAAGCAAAAATTTCAGGGACAAAGTTTGAAATGCCTTACTGCAAAGTAAACCAGTTCGGATTAAGTTATTATGTTGCTAGAATATTTGCATTATCAGTTATTATAGAAGATACGGTCTGACAAACAATATTATAATTCTGAGATTTAATCTTAAAAATACTGATGCAATAACCATTTTTCAAACGTTTATTAATCTTCAGTTAATTAACTAGTTGCACATATTTGCATTCAAATCATAGGCACCGTGGAGAGCAAGTCGTTATTGCACATAATTTTCATCATCTTTTATTTTCACTTGAATAAACTCCGCGTTCCTTGTATCATTTGAATGTGTCTACTCCGTGTTCAATTGTATCATACTCCGCGGTTTTTTGTGCCCATAATTACACACCCTAGTTGGGTAAATCGCCGAATAAAGATATAGCGAGTGAATTCTGGGATCTGATACTTTCAGAAAATGTCCAGTAGATATTAATAAAAAGACAGAATCAATAATGTTTTGGGTACTGTCTAAAACATGAACGCCGCATCACTTTTATTGGATACATAGCCGTGAAAAAAGCAAACTTTGATGATTTAATCGTTCCCCACACTTTATTTAAGGGTCTTGAGAACTGAAATTTTACCTGCTGATTACTTATTATTTGTATAATAAATAGGACAATTTATTTACAGCAATTTCCAAAGCTTTGTTGACTTATAAATAAAATTGTGTACCCACCCTACCGTATGTAAACAAATATGAGCTCCGTGTTTTTTGTGCCCGCTCCGGTTCTGTGTATTGGAATACCCGGCGTATGGCACGCAAAAGTAACAAACATGCGGTATACCTAGTATTTCGAACGAAAACTAGGGTTTTTCGTGCGAAATACTAGGTATACCGCACGTTAACTAGGGGTTTCCGATCGGTATACATAGTATTTCGCCGAAAACCCTAGTTTTCGTTCGAAATACTAGGTATACCGCATTTTTGTTACTATCGCGTGCCATACCGATCGGTATCGGAAATTCGAGTTAAAACCGAAAATGCTATTCATAGTTTTAGCCAATGAGAAGCGAGAAACGGAAATCGCTATTTGATATTTAACGTTCGTCCAATCAGAAACGGAAAACGGTATTCAGGGTTTAATTAAACCAATCAAAATCGTTTATTCTGTTTATCGCTTATAATTCTCTATTTTTTATTCAAATTTTCGTATATTTTATTTGTTTTATATATTTTGATATTACAAATTAATTATCAAATAGAGTTGTGCCTTTGACACTTTTAGGTGCGAATGGATATCAGATTCGCGGGTCATGGGAGGATATTCGATCTCGACTGTCTGTATTCACCTTCACCAGTTAAAAGTTGTGAATATCGCCGTTTTTAGATTTTGTTTAAAAAGAATTTTCCATTTAATTTATCTCTAGAGCAAAGATTTTTATTTTCATATAACTTGATGTGTATCTGTTTCGAAATTAAAAAAATCACAAATTTTGGTTTGAAATATAAATAATTTGATAAGCAGTTGAAAAAACAAAAACTCAGTCTGATAAATGATCAAAACAATTCAGAGTTTTAAAACTTTTTCTTCATCATATCCTTTCCAAGGAGTTTTATAATTCGCGAAGTTAAAACTTTCATGGATTTTAGCATTTAAGAGGTATGAAAAGTATAATTTTAGTCTGCGGTGTAAACTGACTCTTCAAAAATGACAAAAAAGTTAAGTTTTTTGAAAATTTTACATCATTATATCCTTGCGAAGGAGTTTGATAGGTTGCGAAATAAAAAAATTCTTCAAATTTAACATGGAATAGGTTTGAAAAGTATGATTTGAATTAGCAGTTTAAACTCAGTCTTAAAAAATAGCAAAAAAAAATCAGTGTTTTGAAAATAAAACTCCTTCAAAAGAATATTATGATATAAAATTTTCAAAACACTGCATTTTTTTGGTCATTTTTAAAGACTGAGTTTAAGCCACTGCTTCAAAATCTTACTTTTCATACCCATTCTATTCTTAATTTGATGACTTTTTTTATTTAGCAACATATCAAACTCCTTGCAAGGATATAATTATGTAAATTTTTCAAAACATTTTTTTTTACATTTTTGAAGAGTAAAGTTGTACGGCAGACCATAAAATTTACTTTTCATACCATTTTAATGCTAAAATTCATAAAGTTTTTACTTTACGAATTATGAAACTCCTTCGAAAGGATATTATGATGTTAAATTTTCAAAACACTAAATAGGTTGTGTCATTTTTAAAGACTGAGTTTAAACCGCTAATTAGAAATCTTACTTTTCAAACCTATTCTATGTTAAATTTGAAGAAATTTTTATATCGCAACATATCAAACTCCTTCACAAGGATATAATGATGTAAGATTTTCACAACACTGAACTTTTTTGACATTTTTCAAGAGTTAGTTTACACCGCAGACTAAAAATTTTACTTTTCATACCTTTTAATGCTAAAATTAATCAAGTTTTTGCTACGCGAATTATAAAACTCCTTCGAAAGGACATTATGATGTAAAATTTTCAAAACACTGAGATTTTTATGTCATTTTTAAAGACTGCGTTTAAACCACTGCTTCAAAATCTTACTTTTCATACCTATTATATTCTTAATTTGATGATTTTTGTATTTCGCAACATGTCAAACGCCTTCGCAAGGATATAATGAAGTAAAATTTTCAAAACGCTTAACTTTTTTTCACATTTTAAAAGAGTTAGTATAAACTGCAGACTAAAAATTTTACTTTTCATATCTTTTCAATGCTAAAATTCATGAAGTTTTTGCTTTGCGAATTATAAAAGTCCTTTCGAAAGGATATTATGATGTAAAATTTTCATAACACTGATTTTTTTGGGTCATTTTCAAAGAAACAACGGCAGTAGAATACCGAAGGAACAAAGGGGTGACATTCACAAAAATCGAAGTCCAAAGACAGGGCAAAAACGAGAACACAGAAAACAATGATGTTAGACACAAAAACAATTTTAAAGATTGAGTTTAAACTGCTGATTAAAATTAATACTTTTCATACCTATTCCATATTAAATTTCAAGATTTTTTTTATTTCGCAACCTATCAAACTCCTACGCAATGATATAATGATGTAAAATTTTCAAAACACTTAACTTTTTTGACATTTTTGAAAACTTAGTTTACACCGCAGACTAAAAATTTTACTTTTCATACCTTTTTAATGCTAAAATTAATCAAATTTTTCCTTTGCGAATTATAAAACTCCTTCGAAAGGACATTATGATGTAAAATTTTCAAAACACTGAGATTTTTATGTCATTTTTAAAGACTGCGTTTGAACCACTGCTTCAAAATCTTACTTTTCATACCTATTAATCGTGGGGTTACAGCCAGAAGGTCATAATGATACGTACGACCTTCTGGCCGAAATACAAATTTTTGGTTTGCCAGAAGGTCGTAAGTGAAAAACACTTATTTCTCTTAATCCTATCAATGTTGCTTTTTGGGACATTCGCCTATCATACCGTGCAGAAAGGTAGTATTTATAAAGCATATTTGTAATAAAATACTCAATAGGGATCAGAAGTTACATGACTCCAAAATCTGCACTTACGACCTATGAGTAAATATTTATGACATATTACACGCATGCCAGAAGGTCGTAAGTAGATTTTTTGGTATTAAAATATTTGTTTTAAGATATTTTTTAAAATGCTATATTTGTACAGCAATGTACTTAAATATCACTCATTAAACGATATATAAAGTTATTTTGTTTTGCTTAATGAAGTCTGTACAGCATAAAAATGAAATCACTTACGACCTTCTTGCTCCAGACGTACTTACGACCTTCTGGCTGTAACCCCTCGTAATATATTCTAAATTTGATGAGTTTTGTATTTCGCAACATATCAAACGCCTTCGCAAGGATTTAATGAAGTAAAATTTTCAAAACGCTTAACTTTTTTTTCACATTTTAAAAGAGTTAGTATAAACTGCAGACTAAAAATTTTACTTTTCATATCTTTTTAATGCTAAAATTCATGAAGTTTTTGCTTTGCGAATTGTAAAACTCCTTTCGAAAGGATATTATGATTTAAAATTTTCATAACACTGAATTTTTTTTGTCATTTTTAAAGACTGAGTTTAAACTGCTGATTTAAAATCATACTTTTCATACTTTTTCCTATGTTAAATTTGAAGAATTTTTCATTTCGAAACCTATCAAACTCCTATGCAATTATATAATGATGTAAAATTTTCAAAACACTTAACTTTTTTTTATTTTTGAAGAGTTAGTTTACACCGCAGACTAAAAATTTTACTTTTTAACCTTTTTAATGCTAAAATTCACCAAGTTTTTGCTTAGCGAATTATAAAACTCCTTTGAAAGGAAATTATGATGTAAAATTTTCAAAACACTTAATTTTTTTTTGTCATTTTTAAAGACTGAGTTTTAACCACTGATTAAAAATCTAACTTTTCTACCTATTCTTTGCTAAATTTGATGATTTTTTTTTATTTTGCAACATATCAAACTCTTTCGAGAGCATATAATGAAGTAAAATTTTCAAAGCACTTTATTGCTTACTTCATTTTTAGATAGTAAGTTTAAACCGGATACTTAAAATTATACTTTTCATACCTCTTAAATGCTAAAATCCATCAAAGTTATAACTTTGCGAATTAAAAAATTCTTTGGAAAGGATAATATGATGAAGTAAAAGTTTTAAAACACTG
The DNA here is from genome assembly GCA_002080025.1 of Modiolus philippinarum. Taxonomy (NCBI): domain Eukaryota; kingdom Metazoa; phylum Mollusca; class Bivalvia; order Mytilida; family Modiolidae; genus Modiolus; species Modiolus philippinarum. Next base: position 19,046 of record MJUU01001295.1, read on the forward strand.
AATTGTTTTGATCATTTATAAGACTGAGTTTTTGTTTTTTCAACTACTTATCAAAATATTTATTTTTCTTACCAAATTTCATGATTTTTTTAATTTCGAAACGGAGTACACATCAAGTTATATGAAAATAAAAATCTTTGCTCTAGAGATTAGTTAAATGGAATTTTTTTTAAAACAAAGTCTTAAACGGCGATATTCACAACTTTTAACTGGTGAAGGTGAATACAGACAGTCGAGATCGAATATCCTTCCATGACCCGCGAATCTGATATCCATTCGCACCTAAAAGTGTCACAGGCACAACTCTATTTGATAATTAATTTATAATATCAAAATATATGAAACAAATGAAAGATACGAAAACTTGAATAAAAAATAGAGAATTATAAGCGATAAACAGAATAAACGATTTTGATTGGTTTAATTAAACCCTGAATACCCGTTTTCCGTTTCTGATTGGACGAACGTTAAATATCAAATAGCGATTTCCGTTTCTCGCTTCTCATTGGCTAAAACTATGAATAGCGTTTTTGGTTGAAACTCGAATTTCCGATACCAATCGGTATGGCAAGCGATAGTAACAAAAATGCGGTATACCTAGTATTTCGAACGAAAACTAGGGTTTTCGGCGAAATACTATGTATACCGATCGGAAACCCCTAGCTAACGTGCGGTATACCTAGTATTTCGCACGAAAACCCCTAGTTTTCGTTCGAAATACTAGGTATACCGCATTTTTGTTACTATCGCGTGCCATACCGGCGTGTATATCGCTTACTATATGTTGTGTGTCCCAGATATATGATAAACCACTTTCATTCAAAATATGTTTTACATTATTTAGCCATGGAATAATATGTCCATAATTATATAATACAAAACTGTACAGAACTGCAGGGAGTTTTTGCTGTTTCCCTGAAACTATCTATATCCAGTAACTTAGTATACGCAATTTTATAATATTTATTTCAAGTGAATATCGACCAAGCTCGCCATAAATCATAAAATCTGGAGTGGACTTTTTTTAAATGAAGTAAAAGTTTACAAAATTTCGTATGAACCTTTTCAATAGCCGAATTGTTTCCAAAGCCCCAAACTTCACATCCATAAAGCAGAATCGGTTGAACAATTTTATCAAAGAGATCAAGCTGACATTTATTAGAGAGATTATATAATCTTCCCTTTTTTTAAATTTCGTACATAGCACGTGTTGCTTTGTT
>MJUU01001296.1:0-15049 GCA_002080025.1 Modiolus philippinarum
GATATAAAGGAAACGACAGAAACTACTAGATCTTCATCTGTTTGGACTCGCCCTCGATTTTATGGAAACGTTGTTAAAAATGTCAAAAAGTGATAAAAAATCCAGAAAAACTGTGACGTAATTTACATTCTTTACGTAATAGGGGATATTGACAGGATATTCTTCAGGATTCCGTTAAATTGGCTTTGGGATCCAATGACCTGAAGATATTACAGGTATACTGGCCTCTCACTGATACTGCCGATGTCTACTGAAATCTATGATAATTCTTTACCAAACCCTTCGGGGAGTTTTGAGTTTGATCTTCATTCCGTAGTGCGACAGTGTTTTACCAGCAGACTAGGTTCCTTGAGCTAGCCGGCAGTTTAGCGGCGAGCACTCCTCGACCCATCTTTCTAAATTACGTATTGTCTTTTTCTTTCCTTCTCAAGATTGTGGTCTTGGAGTAAGTAGTCTACCTGTATTGGGTTTTATTTGTATGTTTTATTATACTATAGGGAAACGGGATAGAGATAGGGGAGATTTGGGTACCCATAAACCGGTTTAACCCTACTGCTAGCTCAAGCTAGTGCCGGTACCAAGTCCGGCTATCCCGAGTTCCTATCGTTGTCCATGTTTGTCTTTTGTCATTTTATTGTTTTTCTCGTGTGGTTCCCTGGTGGATTGTGGCATGTGATTGTGGTTTACGGCCATTGTAGGTGTTTCCTGTTATCTTTCTTATATTAATTACAACTATAATTTGACGAACACTAAAACTTTCAACGAAAGACTTTAATTTTAGAATTATCAATATTCCTAACACGGGCAGTAATATTCTGCCATGGTGTGTCAAGAGTGTATGGACATTTCTCTGATCATGATGCTAAAGTGGCAAATCAAGTTATTCGTTCTTCGTGATAAAATTTGACATTTTGGTATTCTTTTAGTTCAGTTGAGATTGATTCGTTTTATTGCAATGCAACTTTGTTAAGCAGTACATATAATTATTCAAGTTTGCTTTGTTTTTTTTTAGATTATGTTACCAAAATTTACAGCGAATGGAAAGGAAAATCGGCAGCTGGATTAAATTATTTAAAAAATCCAAAGTATCTGATAACAGTTTCAGATAAAGGTAAACCTAAAACAATCAATCTAGTATATTTCAGACACTATCCACAACTTAACGTAAAATTAAAAAAAAAATATACAAAATAAAAAAAAAGCAGCAAAAAATGTCATGAAACAAGAAATTGATTATTGCATGTTTAAATATAACTATATATATTTTATTCAATCAAGAACGGTTTCTTTTTTTTCTGAGATTTGCACAATAATAACACTTATAAACAGACAAGTTAAAGGTTTATTTGTGTTTTTCACAGCACCCTCCATTTTCAAAAAATGTATGAGTGGTTCAGATTAAAACTTGTGTAACAGTCCATATCTAAGACGCTTCAATTCTTAGAATATGAACTTTTCAGTTACTTCAATAAAAAAATACAATAACTACATCCGAGCGAGGAGATAAGCAGTCGTTTCCGGCTTCTCCGTTATATTTGTTATCTTTCTGTTATAAGGTATTGAAGAGGATGGTAAAATAAGAATTGTGATAATATTAGAACAATTTACATCCAAAGACATTCAAGAATCAGTTGCAATACGTGTTAAATTATACAAAGTCTACGCAGAATTTAAAGAAGGAGTCATTGTTGGAGATGTAAATGATGAAGGCATATGTTCCAGGAGTATATCCGTAAAAATTAGTTACCGAGTGGTGCCGGGAAAATATCTTATTGTTCCACATACAGACAGGGAAGGTTTTGAGAAAGAATTTATGATTGCAATATATACACCTACTCCATTACCGATTGTAAGGTTAGTACTGTCTCAATAATCATGTCTGAACTAAATAAACTGAACATGTGTTGTCGGAGAGTGGATCTCCAAAAACTAAATTAACGGTAACTTAGGTATTTTGTTAAATACCACGTCAGCGGTAGACTTACGTATATGTTATCGGGATCTTGACAGCAATGTATCGTAAAATATCAACCCGTGAGCCAGAATATGAAACAAAGGGGCGAGTGAGCGTAGCGAACAAGTCCCAAGCTTCATATTCTGGCGAGCGGGGTGATATTTTATAATACATCAGCTGTCAAAAGCCCGATAACTTGTTTATCATCCTTTATTTTGCATTTTGGATTTGTAATTATTGAACTGAATTTTCAAATTCTCCCAAAGTTGCGCGGGAAATTCGACATACATGCCATTCTCGCCTTTTCAGTAATTTTCAGCTTAAAAACACGTTTTGTAGTTTTTTATCATTTTATTGGCAAAGGTTTTGTAACTGGGTGAATAATTTGACCAAAATTCTCTAAATAATGTCGATTTTGAATTTTGCCGCCACCTTTGGTTGTTACGACAGTCTATCGTTGCTTGGAGCTTTTATGACGTCATAGTGTGAAAACGTCAAAGCTCTGCAGGATATATCAACGACCTAGTTTCTACAATTTTTCTGACATCTAGTTTATCTATTTGTGTAATCATGATTCTGTTCTGAATACCTAATCGGAAAGAACAATTGCAATAGATGTTTATTGTTACAAATTTAATTTCGTTTGAAACCCTGAAAAAAAGTTATTGCCTTTGGGAGAATCCCTTGATATATCCTGGTCAACCTCTGATATAGCCGGGTCAACCAGATACGGCTTTTGCTGAAAGGCTCTGCAAGCTGATATTACCATGGGGAAGAATGATAAAGTAGTATATAAGAATAACTTGAAAATGTAATAGTAGTAATTGGGAAATTTGATATTTAAAGTACAATGAAGAGTAGAATACGATAATTAACTTTTATGTTTCGTCGTAACATTCAAGTTTGAGATGTTCACTTGTACTTTTTTTATGTAAAGTGTAAGTTCAGTGTTTTTACGACAATTTCTTCCATTGTTTCTACAATTTAATATGTGGAGACCTTGTCTCATGTGCATTTACAACATATCATTTCATTGTCTATGCAGTTTTTGAACATTTGAAAAACGAATGCAGTTTTTGCAATATCAAAGCTGTTTTCTGCCGATTTTGGTTTTATAATTTCGAATTCGTTGTCTACCTACCAGCAAAAGGCTCTGGCAATAAAAGGGTAAACTCTTTTGTGTTGTATTTATTTAGGTTACTTGAACACCAAAAGCCCGTTATGGTGTCAACACAGGATACACCTTTAAAGATAAAGGGGGTGGAATCTAACCTAGGTATATTTTTAGTATATATTTATTTCTAAATATTTCAGCTTTTGCAATATATGTAACAAGTAAAAACAATAATTTGAAATATTTGTCGGTTATCTTTCTTCACCAAGTTAGTTGTATATGGTCAAAGTGGAGATAATTTAAATTTCAATATCAAAAGATCATATTGATATGATTGAAGTAATCTCCACTTTGACCATATGTAACTATCTTAGTAGAAAGAGATTTTCTCGCTATTAATTTGTAAATTATCAAAAAAGGTTTTTTTTTTATTTTGCTATAATATGTAGTTGTCATATTTGCAGGTATGAAAAATACTCAAAAAACAAACCAATTTTTTTTCAAATTTATTAAGACAGTTCATACATAAGTAATATTATTGTGGATTACGACACATCTTGTTTGCGTATTTTTTATTGTGTATGTCGCTGTATATACAACACAAAAAGCTAACTCAAAAGTAAAATGGCATAGCATTATTTTTTTACTTTAAGCAACTGGTGGTAATCAAGAGTGTCGCCAATGGAAAATGATTGTCAAGTAAACTGTTCTTTTCTGTTCTAAAGATTTTTAAACTGGTAATGTCATAAACTTTTTTATGCTGCTTTGTCTAGAGGTCATGCCGTTCATACCAGTTTCTCATACACAATTAAATAAATTCTTTTAAAGATCATGTTAATTATGCTTGGGGAGAATGGAACTTGGCTAGAGGTAACTTGAATGGAGCAGATTTTCATAAAAATCCACAGTTTGAGATAATTATTCCAGACCAAGGTAAGTTAAAACAAGCTTTATTCCACAGTGTTCAAGGCAAGCTTGTTCAGTTGCTGAAAAGCAAGAACAAGTCTTATCGCGAATGGTGCTAATTATATAGTTTTCTCGGCGTCTTAAAACTGAAAAAAATGAAGCATGGTCCTATTTCAATCGCATTATTCATTATATGGAAATGATTCGTATTTCGATTCACTGATCTGGACGAATTATTTTTATTGTTTTAGTAAACTTCAAAACTTCAATTCAAGTCCACCACCCAGCATTGTATATTAAATAACTAAATACCGAAGTTACTGTAAATTTAATTTCTGCATATGCGCATTTCGACAACTTATGTCTTTTCAGTGTAGGTAAAATCTAAACGTTCGGAAGACCATAACTCAAAAATTTTTGAAAACTGATAGAGGACAAATAACCAATATGATCTAAATGTAAAGCCAAAATCAGCTAAGGACAGAGCTTTGCATGCGGGAGATACTCCTTAGTTTTCAACAAAATTTACAAAAAATTAGATATTGAAAGGTTTCAAAAACAATCGGCTTTCGGGTCAGCACCGAAGTACTGACTACTGGGCTGGTGAATACCCTCGGTGACTAACAGTCCACCAGCAGTGGCATCGACCCAGTGGTAACAAATAACTAAATACCGAAGTTACTGTGAATTTAATTTCTGCATATGCGCATTAAAGTGATATTCTTTCTTTTTTGAGCTGATATGACTTAAAACAACGACAGTAGAATACCGAGGGAACATGGTAAAACGAGAACACCAAAAAAAAGACGTCAGACAGCCACAAAGCACAGAATAAAACACAACATTCAAAAACGAGTCACTCATAGTGTGAACTCCTATTACACTGAGACTCATCAGATGCTCCGGAAGGGTAAGCATGTCCTATAACATACCCGTCACACTGTAAGTGAGTCAATCTAGAAAATTACTGAATCGGTATAGACAAATACGGGAAGACGTGAATCTAGTTGAAAATGTCCGCTTTCATTGGGGACACTCACACGTCATATATTTCAATGATGTTATGTTGGCAGCCATAAAATTTCGTAAGGGATCAAATATACATAGGCTGAATAATTCCCTTACCAAGCTACCAAGCAGCTTTTAGGACAGTGTTTTTACACTGTACAAACTACATGCCCGACAATGGAATATTATTTTTTATCCAAAAAATATAGAAGCATTTGTTTACTATTTATTGCATTTCACATTGCATGATATCAATAGTCAAACATCAACTTAACCCTAACGTAATTAATACAATGTAGTGCTTATCACCAAATGATTATCTAAATGAAAGCAGCAAGTGGAATAATTGAAACGACACATTATAATCCAAGGTACAAATAAAAGTTGAAAAAGAAAATCCATAACTTGTAAAATGAAATACAACAAAAAAGACAAAAGTGTGTCATTGCTTATTTACAGGATCTTCCTGTGTTATCCAATTTCAGTTGTTAAAAGATAGTTTCCAGGACGAGGCTTGTATTGGTTTAAGGCTGTTTAAGGTATGTGTATTGATGTAAATTCCTCATTGCAGGCTTCAATACTTAATTCTGGTAAAATGGTTATTATTTGAAATGATTAAATACTATCCCCATGCTAAATTAAATAAAAAAGAGATAAATACATACCACAATCTGCATGGTGTATTCATTTATTTACTTAATGCAGGACCTTTCAAAAGCATTCCTTAGGATAACTTTTGACCAGACTGGATAAACTAGTGACGCGTTATATCGGTCACAAGTAAACTAGTGACGCGTTATATCGGTCACAAGTTCATCCGTCTCTTTCCAAAGCCTATCGATTCGGACAATGTATCTTATTGTTGGCCTTTAATGCATTTTTTTAGTTTTAAGTGTTTACTCAACTGTCTTTCTCTTGTATGCGATTTGTAATGCCAATAAAAACAATGTGCACAAAAGAGTTGATTTCCAGTAAAAACATAAAGCAATGCAATAACATATACTTCTTAGTTATTCATAGTTGCATTTGAAGTACAACTCCGTTGCAGAAATAAATATATATGAATATGTCTCCTTCAGCTGAACAGCAGTAAACCCCTACCATTGAATAGGACATGGATTGAAGCTGTATGGGATGACCCAGTTAAATGTCATGATGGGTCAATAGAAGGATGGCAGAGAGACTATATTGCACCAACTTATCTATTGTCATCCGGTCAATATGTTGCTATCACATGGGCAGATAAACCAGACTTTAAGTGTTCCTTTTGTCTAATTATCCGGGTATCTGTGGAAATTATTATAAAGTAAGTGCATGTATGTAAATTTTAGAAATTGTTATATATTTGGAACAAATTACACACATTTTGCTATCAAATTTATCATTCGTATACTTTTACCTTATATAAGCTCTCTCATATAAATCGATTTTAGAACTCAAAAATTGTCTTATTTTTATGCAAAGTGGAGACGTAAGATGGTCATCTGTAGACTAAAGTTTTCGATATGACGTTTCACACAAAGCCTTGTCCATAGCTAATTTTGGCTTTCCATTTAGATCATATTCGTAAACTGTTATCTATCAGGCGGGGAAGTGGTTGAAATAGAACAATAGAAATTGAGCTCTCGTTTAAATGAGGTAGAAATGTTACTTTTGGATTGTTTACCATAGATGCATAATTATAAAAGTTCCTTCCAATGAAAAATATACTAATATTTTTCATTCGTATCTTTTGAATTTTATGAAAACGACGTAGATTGCCGCTTGTGAACGTATAGATTCACATACAATGCGCAAATCGGCATAAAAGATCAATTTAGTGTCCGTCTTTCAAAGTGGATCCCAAAAAAGGCCATCTTTAGATTTCGACCACAATTTGTTTACGGATTGCCTATATCCCTGTTAATCCATGTGCAAATTTTTAGGTCCGCCCTTTGTAGCGTTTCTCCAGAATAAAAGTTCAAACATGATCGAATTTCTATTTTCTATTCATTTTTTCTGAGGTTTCAACTTTCAAAAAAAACGAAACTGTCAACAAATCACCCTGAGAGAATACCAAATGGTAACCACCCTTATATTACACTTTAAATATTAGTTAACACCTGTACGAAAATCTTGAAATTTAACGAAGTGAAAAAACTTAAGTTAATACATGCTCCTTTAATTGCCCCATATATTTATTTCACTGTGAGTACAAATCACTCACGGGCTAAAAATATAATGAAAAGTCAATTTTCTCCCTACTTAAAAATTTGAAAAAAGTGGATCCTGAAAAAGGCCATATGCAGAAATCAATTTTATATGGTTTATACGATGCATAATTATATATTTAATAATACCCCTAAATTTTGTTTCCGCCCATGGCGTTTGAGGGTTGCTAGAATTTTTTCTTTATTATCATACAGTTTTCCTATTAGATAGGGTTGGTTTTAAAACAAAGTTTTATAAATTAATCAACCACAATTGAATATTTCTCATATATCGGTACCATACAGCGATTGTTGCAGCATAAGATACATAGTGTGTGAAATGTAGAAAATACCGCAAATGCTAGAAATTTGATTTTGTTTTTACCGTGGCTGTGTCATCACACATCTTGTTTATTTGAGGAGATGACAGGTAAACAAATTACAGGGATCAGTTTAAAACACCTTTGGGTTAATGGTCTTCCAAATGTTTAGATTTCATCTGCAGCAGAGACATATGATTAAAGAGGTTGGCAACATGACGAATTCTCGTGAAATCACGCCGCCATCGAGACTTCGATAAAACTCCCACTTCACAAAAATAAATCGCTAATATTTCGATAAAATATGAAAATATCATAATAAAACTATCTAAAATCTGCCAACAAGGTAAAGTACTTTCCAGTTCTCATAACTAGGAAGTTGTAATCACGGAAATGAAAGAGGAGTTTCAAAGGTAAACAAGGCACACTACGATCTTCGTCGTCAGATTTCCACATGAAGTCTCTGCTTTATTTGCCAATATTTTTTTTGTTAATCAATATTTTTAGTTCAAATTTTCTAAACTATACTCTAAAATGATTAAAAAAAACAATTCACTTTTCGGTTTAGAAATATGTCAACTGAATAAAAAGTAGTTTAAGAAGTTCTGATGTGGCCGTACCATGTTTGTTGTGATTAAAATGGGGTGATAGTAGAGTTGCAAATCTCTGTAATTATATGTCTCTGTCTGCAGTGTAGAGACGAAATATGTCGAAATGACCATATGCAGAAATTAAATTTTCAGTAAGTTTGGTATTCAGTTATTCACACACATGTACTTGGATTCTTAGATTGATAATTTTAAATTTACTATTTAACACATTTGTGCTCTTGTACAGGAATGAGAAACCGCTCGTTTTGAAGCTAAAAAGCTACTCCAGCACAATACATAATGTTATTTTCTTAAAGAGTGTGCACAGTGTTAGACGCGGATTTAAATTATTAATTATCATTATTTCTAATGAAGGGAGCAAAACGGACCCTGATAATAATATTAATCTTTGCCTGTTATTTACACTGATGTGGCATGTACATGGTTTCAATAGTAAGTCTTCGCAAAAGAGCAAACAATTTGATGTTTAACCTCTAAATTTTTTTCGAAAATGTATGAATCATACTGTGGAAGTACTTTTTTCGTATACATAAATTTTCCTGTTTTTTTTATAAATAACAAAATACCGAAGCTAATTTATATTCTGCATATACGCATTTCGACAACTTATGTCTCATCAGTGCAAATGGAAGTACATTAACCGAAAAACGTGTAAAAGCTGACAGAGAATAAATAATGTACGGGGTCGAAATAGAAAAGCCAAAATTTATTTAAGAGCAGGGCTATGAATGTATAAATATCACCATTTCATTGGTACCTAAACTCGTGGTTTTAAATATTCTTAGCATTAAAACTGTAGGTACAAGTCCATTCCGTTGGGAACTTCATATCTTCATTTTAGCGAACCACGAAATCTGCGAAAATTGGAACCTCACTAAAAATAGTACTTTCAAAGTATTGCTTTTGATGATTAAATGGAGACAACGAGACAAACAAAGATGTAACAATGAAACACAAATAAATAAGAACATGACACGAAAGTCCTGTAGTAAGAACAATCATAAAAACAGAGGTATTATCAGGTGCTCTAGAAGGGTATTATAAAAAACCTAAACTATGATACTGTTAATCTAGCGGGGTTTTTATTTTATCATCAATCAATAACTTAAGCTTCACGCTTAACGAAAACACATGCTCGAAGTTTTAAGTAAGATGACTTACAAATTTACCAGTCAGCTGGTTATTATATCATCAAATAATTGTAGATTATGAATTGGTCGATATAAGTTCTAAAAGACATGAACACTTAAATTTAATCTCTATAGGTCAAACAGAACTCATATCGACCTCTACAAAAACCCATATGTGTATAATATATGTTTAAGTACATTTAATAAAAATCTCCATTAATTGTTATGCATTTTTGTATTTTAAAACAAGATTTCGAAAATTCTTGGCGCTATTAAATTTCAGTTGAAAGGCATTATGTTTAAAGAAAATAACGCGATTTGTGGTGATGTTGTTTAAACAATAAAGTTTTTGTTTTGTTTCAGTTCTTACAAAGGACATCAAGCATAGGAGGAAATCATGCAAGATTCATATTGTATATTACAATTTCATGATGAGTGAAGGGACATGTTTATCAATCCTTTGTTTCGTTTGAAAGCAATTGCCATATTAACAATTAATAAAAATACTAATTATGAATAAAAGGGGGATTATAAAATGAAAATATGTATCAATGTAAAAATGTAAATAGTCATCTCAGTACTAAAAGATACGACACAAGGGACGATTTTAATTTCAAAATTATCGATTTCCCTAACACGAGCTTTTCCTGCTACCCGCATCCGTGACCAGGAAAGACATGGATGTAGCGTTGTTCGACAATTAGCATAGAATTTCGCTCAAACCGGTGCTAGGGGCCGTCTTGACCTTACTATGAGGTATGAACAATGCTCATTGTTGAAGGCCTCATGGTGACGTCAAGATGAAGAACAACAATAAAAGCGTCGTTCCTTTGCTTGTTTTTACCATGTATTTGTATAGACTTTGTCTCATGTACATTTACTCCATATCCTTTCATTAACCATTTACGGAGTGAATGTCTTTTTACCATGTATTTGTATAGACTTTGTCTCATGTACATTTACTCCATATCCTTTCATTAACCATTTACGGAGTGAATGTCTCGCAGCTGATTCGTTACGCGAGAGCTAGCACTATTTATATAGGCTTTCTTATTAGACATGGTATCCATGACCGCCTTATTAGACAAAGCTTCAAAAAAATCCGTCTCTTTAATAGATATCAGTGGCTTTAGAAAAAAATTTGAAGTTTTGGGAGGGTTATTTCTTATAACTGTCTGCAACCTTTCAAAAGCATTTATGGTGTTGAGTTGCTATCGAAAACTACCGACAATGGAAGGGGAGGTTTTCCGTACCAACAAAAAAAACATCTCTTATTTCGAAACGGCTGCGGTTTACAATTTTTCTGGCGGTTTCTACCAGATGTGTCTTTTCGTCTCATGGACTTCGGCTTTTGACAACTCTGATCGGTATTTTTGTATTACCCCATAGACTGAGATTTTAATACAGGAAGAATGTAAATAAATTATACCTTTGCATATTATAAGTACCCTTGGTTGATTAGAAAAATAGTGTTTAACAAATCAATAGGGAAAGAATACCGAATGAACAAAATAATTGGAAAAGAATACCGAGGAAGCAAAAATCACGAATATTTAATATAACGCTCAATTTTATTAACATAGAACGTACCATAAGAGGGAATGAGGGAACAATGATGTCGAAGAGGACGAAAGGTTTTCAATCGAGCTTTATTAAACAACAAAAAACGAAGGCGCTTAACTTTTACATTTCGTCATATAACAAGTAACAGTGTAGAAGGACACATAAGATGGAAGTTGCTTTGTTCACCATGACAAAAATAACACCTTGTCTAGGTTACCAATTACCAAATGAAATAATGCTCATTGAAAATTTAATGATGGATTTTTGTTGTCTCAGGATAGAGATGAACAATAAATAGTTGTCCTATACATAATCAATTTAACAGGCATTCGTTTGGATTTCATGCAATGAACACTTCATCCTAATGTCATATTTTCATAAAAATTAAATTAAGTCATCGAGTAGTTCATGTCTTGGGAAAGGTAGAGAAATTGTAAATTGATCATGCATAATAAACAATGAAAGGATATGGAGTAAATGTACATGAGACAAAGTGTCCAAATATATACATTGTAAAACGAAGCAACAATTCAACGATTTTATTGTTACTCTTCTACATGAAGTCACCCTGCGGCCTTCAACAACGAGCATTGCTCTTACCTCATAGTAAGTTCCAGACAGTCTTTAGGACCCGTTTGAGTGGCTAACTAAGTTTACTAGGTTTTCCCTCTTTCTTGCCAAACTCTTCGTTCTGTTGCAATCCTGATAATGTTCATTCAGTGTAGTTTTCTTTCAATTCAATAATGGTCATCAATTTCTATACATACGATGCTGCAATGGGGAACGTGTACTTCTACTTTACTGAAGAAAAATTAAAATATAGAATACCAATGAATGCAGGAGTGACTATTACTATTGTAAAGTGTCAATTGTAATTTCGACAAAACTGGGCAACTCATAGTCCAACAAGGTTCCAAACAGGTCCTGTGGAGGAAACAACTAAATACAAACATAAGAACAAACTGTTAGCTCAAAAATAAAACAAGAATAAATTACTACATGCAAACTTTGCTGGATGTGTCTCATCCACTACGTCATCATTGTTTTAAGTTCTTGTGAAAGAAGAAGCGTAATAAATGCCTTGCTGTTTTTGGCTTAACCTTTAGATCATATTGGTTATTTGTTCTCTATCAGTTTTTAAACATCTTTGAGTTTACGGTCTTCCAAACGTTTAGATTTTATCTGCACTGAAGAGACATAATTTGTCGAAATGCGCATATGCAGAAAATAAATTCACAGTCACTTCGGTATTTAGTTATTTGCTATCGCTGAAAAAACACTATTAATATGTTGGGTAATTTCCTAGAGACTCCGATAATTCATGGTTATGCAAACAAAAATTCCTGAGGAAATCTTCATGTTCCTCTATCACTCTTTGAAAGATGACCACCTAACTAGCAATACTGTATTAACAACAAATTCGTCAATAATTTATCAACTACCTTACGTACGCTCAAATTAAAGCAGGAAACTTGTATGTTGCTACAATTAAGGTACTAGTAATACTTTATCCATGAAATGAGTATCCTGTTCTACACGTGATAATCGTAGCAATCAGCGCTAACCCTCTAATTGTCAGAATGATTAATTCAAAATATGAGAATATAGAAATCTGAAAATAAATGTCGTGCAATGGCCACAGATTTAATGTACATAAACAAAGTTAAAAAAGTATGGTAGGCCACAATATAAAAAATAAAATTAAAACCAAATATACAAACTAAAAAACAGCTAAAATATCCAAAAGATGTTTTTAGTGTGTATATTTGGTTAAATTTTACTTTTTAATTGTGGCCTACCATACCATTTTTACTTTGATTAATTCAAAAGGCGGGCTTACTGTGTGGTATACAAGATCACAGAGAGAATCAGAAATCCATAGACATCAATTAATTTGAAACAAACGTTTTCCATATACTACATGTATATGTCATACTCTTTATAATCAAACTATCTATAATCATCGGATTGCTCAGGTCGTGGCGATGGAAAATGGTCATCATTACCAAAGGCGTTAAAATTGTGATTGCTTGGTTATTAAAATTGACAATACATTTTATGTCTTTAGGGTATCTCTTTAAAATTATTTGTTTTGTTTTTTATGTGTACTGCTGAGCCATTACACAGAGCTGCAGAGCTTTGCTGCAATTTTTATTATGACTGATGCATCTTATAAGATTTTCAAAACACTACATGAAAACAAGAAACTAAAGACAACTAAAGAAAGCGGACTGTCGTTGATAAAGCTCACATCTGTTACTACATAGTCGACATCTGTCAATTAAAGTTAAATTGAGGAATTTTTTTCGAAGTTTCAAGATATAGAGAATTTTTTACATTTACATCGAATGCATGATTGAACGCGTATCACTTTTTTTCAACTTGTAACAACTGTGTATGTTGATTATCGAATTTCTGTTGTTAAATTTAAAAAAAAAAATATAAACTAACGTAAAGTCAGTAAATTTGACACAGCAAAAACTCTGACAGCATACAGAACAACAAAACATCCTTAGTTTTACCAGTATAACCTAATCTCACTAAATACGGCGATAGATTCTGAAACCATTGAAGACTGCTGTTATTCACGCTTGATAAGGACTGACAACACAATCTTTCAAGCGTCTTATTTATACTAACCAAGGTAAGCATTCAACATAATTATCCTAAGGTATCTCCTTCACATTTACTCCATTTCCTTTCTTTTTCACATGTAAATAAAGTGAAAATTGAAAATCGATATTGCAATGAACAAGCCACGGTTAAAGGATAGAGCCAATGTATGTGGTTTTGAGGAAATATCTCAGTTTTTGATAACACACTTAAGCAAAAGTAAAAGGTTTAGCGTAAAAATGAACATCATTATAGCAAATACATAGTTACTACATACTTAGACAACGTTAGTAGAATACCGAAGAAACAAAGGGGTGGTATTTACAAAAATCAAAGTAACAAAAAATGTATTTCTCCTCCATAATAAAAGCAACAAATACAGATAAATCTCTGGAAAATGATTGAACAGTATACTTGCCTTACGGTGTTTAAGTTAAGAAATAGATTATTGCAAGCGGACTCTATGCGAATTAGAACATGGGCAGACCTTATATTAGTCAATATTTTATACCAAGCAATAACGAGGTATTAAATGAAGACAAATATAAGGTCTGACCATGTTCTAATTCGCATAGAGCCAAATTGCAATAATATATTTCAATTCTATGATATTATACAAGAGCTTTGGACATTCGATACGGCTCTTAGAGAGCAATATTGAGTTTTGCACTAGAATTGAAATATGTCGGAAAACTGCATACAAATACACATAAATGGACATAGAGAAATCTATATTCGTTGTTTAATTAATGCAAGTGGCTCATAAGCTGATGAATTAATATAAATAATCTGTTATACGGATATTTTAAAATCGAAGCGGGTAAAATTGTGAGCTGGTTGTAATTCTGATTTATATGACTGCTAAGTTATGTTATTTTTGAAGCCAAAAAAGAAAGGGAATAAAACTTATATTTATAATTCTATAAACGTTAAAATTGCAAATTTTATATTTAAATCTTAGAGCATGATATGCAACATAGATAAGATTTCATAACAACAACACATTCGTTGCACATTTGTGTCAGTTTCAGTTCCGAGTCTTAATTAGGAGGTCAGAAATTTTTCAAAAGACAATAAAAGCCATCCAGAAAGACAGACTGATTAAAAACAAACAAAATGGCGCTTAAATTTTAAAAATCGGATCATTTGTTCAAAAGTTACAGCAGATTAAAATCTTCAAAATGGGCTCCGAAAATTTATACAAAATGGCCGCCATAAGACAAAATAATGTATTGTTAAGCACTCTTTGACCCTTCTTTCAAAATTACGTTTTGTCTTATGCCTTTTCTGTTCCAAGATAGTGGTTATTGAGTTAGTAGTCTACCTGTATTGGGTTTTATTCGCGTGTTTATGATACTATAGGGAAACGGGATAGAGAAAGGGGAGGTTTGGGTACCCATAAACCGGTTTAACCCTACCACTGGCTTTTGCGGGTGCCGGTACCAAGTCCGGCTATCCCGAGTTCCTATCGTTATTTATGTTTGTCTCTTGTTTTCATTATTGTTTTTCTGGTGCAGTTTGCTTGTAAATTGTGGCATCTGATTGTAGTTCCTGGCCATTGTAGGTGTTTGCTGTTTTCCTGTTTTTGTAATTTTAAGTTTATGTATGGTTATTGTAAATACAAGCTTTTTTTTTTTTTTT
>MJUU01001300.1:0-10091 GCA_002080025.1 Modiolus philippinarum
AAGATACCAAAATCTTTGACCTCATGACCTTGACCTTGGCATGTGATGTACTTTTTGTTAGAAATTAAAAACTTTAACATTGGATGTATCTTTTGAATAGTAAGTGATATGGCTTTCATATTTTGCATGTGCATTCATTGTGGCAAGACCTTTTAATTGGTACCAGAATTTTTGACCTTGTGACCTTCACTTTTCAGATAACTGCATAAAAACTTTAACATTGAGTATATCTTATGAATGGTAAGTGATATGGCTTTCATATTTTGCATGTGTATTCCTCGTGGGGAAACCTTTCAGTTGGTACAAGAATATTTGACCTCATGACCTTGACCTTGGCAGGTGACTGTCCAGTAAAATTTCACAGAAAAAAATTATTTTTTGTTTTAATTTATATATAGAAACATTAAAACTCATTTAGGATAAATGTTTCTTGATATCTAGAGACTTTGTTTTGTAAAAAGATCTTTTAAATTATGCAGCATATTTTCTTCATTTATTCAATTTCTTTTCTATATTTATCATATATATCAGTGATGAGGGATGTTACTAAAAATATCTATTACAACATTCTTCTCTTCTGTATATTCCTCTACTTTTGGAGAACAAGTATTGACGAAGTATATGAAAATAGTCCTGATGTAATCAAAGTACTGTATGTTCCAAAAAGGGGGGGGGGGATTAAATTGTTTTCTAAATAATTCTTGGATAATTATTGTAGAGGGTCACTTGGGTTACTTCTGTGTTTACATCTAATTGCAATCATCATTTGATGTGATTTAGCTTTTCGGTTGATACCGGAATTTATTTTTATGCCCCCGCTGTTAGGCAATGGGGGTATTAAGTTTTACCCTTGTTTGTACGTCCATACGTCCGTCCGTATATACGTCCGAAAATTTTGTCAAGGATTTCTCAGCTTGTGTATGTAGTAATGATTTGATATATGGTCTGAAGCTTTAGTATGATGAGTTGTACTGTGTCTCCCCTTTTCAAGTCCATAACTCATCTACTTCCGGTTTGACAAAAACTTTGATTTTTTTCCCATTATAGCCATATATTGAAATTTTTCGTCAAGGATTTCTCAGCTTGTGTATGCAGTAATGATTTGATATTTGGTCTGAAGCTTCAGTATGATGAGTTGTACCGGGTCTCCTCTTTTCAAGTCAGTAATACATCTACTTCCTGTTTGACGACAACATTGATTTTTTCCCATTATAGCCATATATTGAAATTTTTCGTCAAGGATTTCTCAGCTTGTGTATGCAGGAATGATTTGATATTTGGTTTGAAGCTTTGGTATGATGAGTTGTACTGTGTCTCCCCTTTTCAGGTCTGTCACTCATCTACTTCCTGTTTGCCGATATCTGTATGGTGGGTGCATCCGTGTCCCATGGACACATTTTCTTTTTATTACAAATTATTTTGTCAGAAGGACATTAATTGTTGTTCAAAGTTGCCAAATGATTCTTCTTTACTTTTACTCGGAGGCATAAGTGTTTCACAAAACACATCTTGTTACTCTTTTAAGTTATGTCATCTTTCATGAAATTGAGCAAAATATTACTCATTTAAGTAATTTCTCATCTTTTTAGCCAGGTAAGCTGTTGCCATCACATGGCGTCTGTCGGCATCAGTCCGTCCGTCCGTCCCTCGTAGACTTTTTAAAAAATGGCTAACACTCTAGGCTCAGCGCATGGTTAAATTTCCAATAACCATATACAATGTACCTGCCAAGAATTATTTCTTAATTAACTGTGTAACACCCTCATCAGTGATAAGAGAGAGAATCAAATGGCGTTACACTAACTGTACCAATAGCTACTAGTGTGATTTGTAGTATTAACATATTCTTTATTTAGGTTTTACATTACAGATACTGAGTTTTGATGAAGACCAGAATTGGTTCAAAGCAGAGATGAATGGAGATACAGGTTTTGTACCGCATAATTATATAGAAATGAAACCTCATCCGTGAGTATTGAAACTCTCATTATTTGGTATTGACAGTGAAGGGATATGGAGTAAATGCACATGAGACAGAGTCTCTACAAAAACATGATTAAAACAAGCAATAGAACAATGCTTTTATTGTTGTTCTTCCTCATGAAGTCACCATGAGGCATTCAACAAGAGCTATGCTCATACCTCATAGTAAGTCCAAGATGGCCCCTAGCACTGGTTTGAGCAGAATTCATTGCTTAATGTCAAGCAACACTACATCCATGTATCTTCCCTTTTGTTCATGGATACAGGGTTGTCAACAAACATACAATAGACCCTTTCACGATAACTGCGGTCCTGAAATTTGCACATGTGCTCATATGCCTTTGAGTGGGTAAAATGCAACGTCATGATATATGTGACGTCTGGATTAATTGTCCTACGACGTCATTTTTGCGGGAACTGTTTGTATTTTCCACTAAAAATCACAGGAAGGCAGTAATCGTGAAAGGGTCTATTGTGTTCTTACAACTGCTGTCACCCGTTGCCCGACAAAATGACTCATTTATATATATAAAAGACAACCACAACATATAAACAACCACAGGGTATGTGTGTGTAATTATTATTTACACAGACTCTTGACAAAAGTATGTAAATAAGAATTTTTCCTTTATAATTCATATAAAACAGAATTTTATAAAATAAATTCGAAGTAAATTCTTATCCGATTTTAATGAAATTTTCAGTTGTAGTGTTCAAGATTTTTGTAGCTGTTACTGTGTCCAAGCTATAAGGGGTCAAATTATTTTAAAGTTTCCAAAGGGGAAAATTTATGTTCCCTAGTTTGTGTCCAGCTCATTATTGTGTCAATCTCCTTATTGAATCCATCTAATTACTGTGTCAAGCTCTTTTATTTGGTCACATTCACTTTAAATTATAGTTGTTCAAATTTCAGTGGTTGGCATGCTGCAGTTATATCATGCTGGGCTCAGTGGAGCCCTCTATTAAATAAAAGAGGTGAAAGGTAACTTGACAGTCTGAAAAGAATATTACAAAGTCACATTTTCCGGGGACAAGGTGGATCACCGACAAGGCATAACAGGAACTACTATAAAAGCAGAAATATTCTTGGAAATTTTGTTTATTTCATGGTTAACTATTATCAATTAAATTAAATCCCAACAAATTTGAATTTTTTTAACAAGATGTTCAACTCATTTTAATTTCAGGAAAATTTTTTCCCTCAAAATGATTCTAAAACTGGAATCCGTGAAATATTATCCTCACAAAAATAAGTGATAAAAATTATTTCTTCAGCAATATCATATTCTCTAAGCAGATAATTTATTTAGTCGATTATTTAGGGTATCCCTGATGTTTCAGGATATTTTGGTTTGGGGAAACGGAGTACTTTTTTAAAGCCAGAAAAACAATATAAACAAACTTGTCTTCATTGTTGTAATATTTAGTCCTGACAATGTGATGAAATTAAAATTAATTTGACCATTCACTGATATTCATATAAAACTATACATTCATAATCCTTGTATGAAATTCATGGTTTTTATTTCCAGGTGGTTTGTGGGAAAACTATCTCGAGTTCAGGCAGAAGAAAAATTACTACAAACAAATTTTGATGGTGCTTTTTTAGTCAGAATGAGTGAAAGTGCTCCTGGCGAGTTTTCAATATCAGTCAAGTAAGTCGCCATTTGAGTGTGCCAATATTAGTCAATTTGTTAAATGAGGCATAACATTATCATTGTTTTAACATTTCAGTAGAGAACATTATCATTCTTATATCATGATAATTCCAATTGCTGTTGCAACGTTCAATTTCATTGGTCAACGTCACGATAACAACAAAGTGATTTTCTCAAGAAACGCTTCTTGCCCATTAATACATTCCAAGGAAAATAGTGCAGTATATGGTGATGTCCAATTCAGTGAAAACATTGTTTTAAGTTCAATTGATAGTAATTATAAGAAATAAAGTAATTTTTGAGGAGTTTATGGATTTGTAAACGTGGCCTTTCACTGACAAACTTTACATAAAGTCCTTTGGACTCTATTCAGTTTGTGAGTGAGTTGGCTGCATTTACACATGGATTAACTCCTCCAAAATTACTTTTATTCCTATATTAAAATTCTTTGTCTGAATATTTATACACTATAGTTTGCCGTGGACTTTGTTCAGAGAGGTTTTGTCATAATGCTTGCAACTTATGTACAATAATAGAGTTTTTTTATTTTTTTAGTTCTGTCATTGTTAACATGTTGACCATGATTTTGGACTTGGGGCCATTTATAAAAAAAACTTTTGTTTAATTTTGTATTTAAGTCCATTTTTCAACAACTTTTTGGTGTTGCATAAAAAAAATCAACTTGATGAGTACTATTAAAATCAAGGACAACTGAGTGTCTTTGACCTACATTTTACGCCTGAGTGACTTTTGGTAAATTTTGTGTTTCAAGTCCTTTTCTCAATAACTTCACAGCATATCATTATGATGTTTCATGAAATGACTCATTCTGGCGAGAACCAGCCAATGCCTGGACAATTTGTTGACTGTGACCTCCATTATGCTTGAATAACTTTGTTATATTTTTGCATTAGGCCTATTTCTTAAAAACTGGATGATTAATCAAATAAATCCCCATCGTGAATACTAATTCATAGATAATTTTATTACCTGACCAATATTTAATGTTTCAGTGCAGTGATTTTCCAACCCTTATATTTGGAGACAAATTTTGGCCCCTTTCCCAACGTCATAAATGCTCTTTTTTCCCCGATTTTTCAGTCCCAAATTCCCAATTCAATAGTGATATAAAAATTTCTTGAAATGAATGTCAGATGACAGTTGTTTTCCACCTGAAATTCAATTATCAGTAAGTATTATACCTTTATTTCATGATATATCCCATTCTGTTAGATTCCACTCGCAAACAGCTGTTACCCGATAGCACGTGCCAACAATCAAACGAAAATCGTAAATTGTAAACAGGTAACCAGTTCTTTAAAGGTCATGTTTGTTTTAAGTGTTGCAACAAATGGGAATGCTCAGTTTGCTTAAAATTGTCCAAAATCAACGTAAAAGATTTCTTATATATGTAACCTTTCTTTTTGTTTGAAATTAAAGGTAAAATTCACAAAAAAATAAAAATTAAATATTTTATTCCTCATATCTTAGTTAGCACATAGATAAATGTATTACTGTTCAATTGTCTTGGATATCTGTACAAGACTGAATTTATTGTGAGCAAATCCCGGTGCATCAACCGCCATATTGTCGTCTTGTCAACTTAAAAAGTCACGTGATACCTAAAGACCACAAAATACCAAAACTCCAAAAACAACAAGTACATAACTCTGATCTGTCCAAATAAATATAATTTCTTTCACCAAATTCAACGATTTGTAATTTATTCAATAAAGAAATGAAAATTTGCAGGTATTTTTTCTTAATATATCATTAAATTGATATTATATCCAGAACTTTTACGAAGTTCCCGTGTTTACAATTAAATACTAGTAAACAGAAAACATTTTGTAGAAATTAGGATTCATATACAAGAAGTATTCATAGATATGCAGGCTTGTACTGACCATATTGTGTATAAAGTGTTTATTAAGAAGACAGGTGTCAGACCCATCCGACCACTTCTACCTGTGTAAATCACTTGACCTTACCTGGAAAAATGACGACCTCGAAATATAATTCCCTGTTGATACCACCTGCTGTGTACACGATCAACTCCGCAAACACCTTATGCATTGAATCGGTATGAGACACACACCTTAGACTCATTATTCACATACCTATAGTCATACATGCAAACAGTAGAAACTCAGGTAGAAACTTCTATATAAATATATCTTGTTTTTGTTTTTTCTTCTTGAAACCGATTGCAGTTGTATTTACATTTGATCTACATTTTGATGTCATGCTATATTGTCGCGCAGGAGACGGCTCGTTTTATGCAGAAAATGAAATTGGTGCAAATTATTTTAAAAAAAATCAACGTGCTAGCCAAGCCTGATGTAGGGGAATTTTTATTTATCGTATTTTCGTTCACAGCATATTACCTTCTATATTACTGTAAAATTTTATTGCAAAATATGCTGGATCGTTGGACACACAGATGTATAAAATCATAGAGAAAGTCATTTTCAGCATAGATTTATAAATCTATGTTTTCAGTAATATACACACATGTAACAATCTAAAAGTGCAGATCATATCATAAAAGTCAATTTCATCAACTTCGCATGCTCAGGGTCTTGGTATTGTGCTCGAATCACATAAAACCCATGCGTATGGCATTGAAATAAGACTAAAAAGTGCAATAAAAAGTATCATAAAACTGCATATAAACGTAAAAATACTAACTTAGGTATACTGGACACAGCCTAATCTCTGTGGTTTACAGTATATCTGTCTGTATACACGATTTTGGCATTATAAGTTTTTTTTTTTTTTTTCAGACAACTTGAACCCATGACACATATAAAGCATTTGAAAGTTTCACTTGTATTATAAAATGTTGAAGACATTAAAAAGACATTACGAAAAATCAACCTCTTACAGCGTTATTTTTTTTATATAGAAGCTGGAACTAATATATTGATCATATTTGTCCCAGACAGAAGTAAACACAGGCGGATTCGGCTACTGAAAAGGGGTCCAGAAAAAAGGGTCTACGCTAATTTGTCATATTTTGTCAAACTGCTGCACAAAATAAATCATTTCTAAGCTGGAATACAATATCTTCAGATCATCCAGTTTTGAGCCGGGTGAATGACACTTTTTACAGCGTGTGACCCTCGCAGAAACATGTTATCCTGAATGAATTGCATCTGTCTTTTAAATTTTATCCAGTTTCCGTCATTTATTTAATATCAGTGAAGTAATTAAAATAAGTTTTTGGTATCTATAATAAGCGTTTTTTTGTTTGTTTTTTGTTTTCTGTTGTTTTTTTTTTCAAAAACAAGAGTGTGCCTTTTCTACCTGTAATTAGTGCAGCACACGCCACATTTACCTTTAGGGCATGCCACAGGTAAAATTTGACACGGGACATGATTCTGTATTAACCTCTGATGATTACATCACTACAAAGGTATTAATTTTTCATCACTGGTGCGTGTGTGTGCACATATTTATTACTTTCTATAGATTGTTTTGAGGATAATAATAGAGAATTAATGTTTTTTGTTATTTTGAACTTCTTTTCTGAGACCTTTTTGCATCGATTTTAAACATAAACAGCCAATTTTATTTCTTAGTAAATTTAGTATTTAGTTATTCTACGAAGAAGTTATGCTGAAAGAAACAGTCAGATTTAGACAAAAGGGTAACACGCTTGTCCTTGTTTTTCTACAGTAATTAGTTATTCCATGATCTCACTCGAACGCTTTAAATAACGATATAAACAGTGGTATGATTGTTTTTTTAAAATGACCGAGATCTAGCCAAGTGACGTCACTCAGCTAAACTTAATAGCAGAAATGAATAATAAATATCGTTTTTCTCCTAAACCCGTGCGAATTTTTACTTTAAACTTGGGAGTAAATTAAGGTCTTATTCAAAATTTAATGAATTTTCCCTTTAAGTTTTAGTAAACTAGAAACCGTTGATTCATATTCACGGGCGTCAACTTTTGGTTTTCGCATGATATCTTGAGAACCACATGTCATATTTAAATGAAACTTTCACAAACATGAGTTATGATTAGAACCACATGTCATATTTAAATGAAACTTTCACAAACATGAGTTATGATTAGAGGAGGAACCCTATTGATTTTGAGGTTTGTGCGACAAAGGTCAAGGCCACAACAAATAGAATAAAAATTTTACTTCTCTGTTTCCACACAATATCTCCTGAACCATATTACACATCGAAAGGAAACTTGGCATAGACATGAGTAATGATCAGAGGAGGAACCCTTTCGATTTTGAGGTTTGTGCGACAAAAGTCAAGGTCACAACTTCTAAAGATATAACAAAAATTAAACATTTCAATAAAGCCTGAAATCACATGATTGGTATTATTTGATAACAAAAATAGCTAAAAATATTTTCATTGTTCATAAAAAAGTAGTTTTTATATTGCTAGAACATGTTAATTCATTTCATAGTTCTAATTATGTACTCCAACACACTTGTTTGGGGTGTCATTAACTCAGAAATAAGATATAGTGGAAAGTCAAAATTAAAAAAGGGAGGTAATAAAACTAAGAAGAAGAATAATGTGAAGAAATATTCAATATTACTAAGTCTTAGATGAAAAAAAAAATTATTTGTGTATTCTGATTTTTTTTGTAAATTACTGATTATAGCAATATATTGTCTAGATTATAAGGGGAACCCCTGTCCAAATTTTATTAACTGGTGGTCTGAATTGGTTGTAAAAAATAGTGGAGTGTTCAGTAGTCATGGAAACTGAACCAGAACACTGAATCTTTGAAATAAAAGTATTCTGCTACATATTTTTGTTCACAATATAAATTAGATTATAAGGGGAACAGCTGCCATTTTTTTTTTGAAAGGGGGACTTGGAATGTTTTGATATCAACAATACGTATAACCTGAATTATAAGGGGAACCCCTGCCAAAATTTTTTTTTGAATGGTGGTCTGAAATGGGTTATAATGGAAAATGGAGCTTTCTGTTGCCATGGAACCAAACCAGAACACTGAATCTTTGAAAAAAGAAGTATTCTGCTACATATTTTTCTTAACAATATAAATAAGTTTATAAGGGGAACCCCCTGCCAAATTTTTTTATGAAAGGGGGACTCGGAATTATAAGTCTCTGATTGAAATAAAAGAATTTATATGCTTATATTCAACAATTTGTATATCGGAGGATGAAAATAACAAATATTCTCAACTTGGCTTTCACACCTTTGGTGCATTTTCTGATTTTTTACATCATTTAAGTCAGTTGAGATGAATCTGTATATTATTTATCATTATACCCCCGCGGAGTATACTGTTTTACCCTTGTCCGTCTGTCTGTCTGTTCGTCTGTCCGGAACATCTTTCGTCAAGGATTTCTCAGCTTGTGTATTTAGTAATGATTTGATATTTGGTCTGAAGCTTTGGTATGATGAGTTATACCATGTCTCCCCTTTTCAAGTAATTAAGTCACTCATCTACTTCCTGTTTGACGAAAACTTTGCTTTTTCCCCATTATAGCCATAAATTGAAAATTTTCTCTAGGATTCCTCAGCTTGTGTGTATAGTAATGATTTAATATTTGGTCTGAAGCTTAAGTATGACGAGTTGTACCATGTCTCCCCTTTTCAAGTCCATCACTCATCTACTTCATCAATTTTTCCCATTATATCAGTATATTGAAAATTATCGGTCCATACTTGTTTTGTGTCCACACTTGAACTGTGTCCACACCTGTATTGTATCCGCACACACTTAAATTTGCATTTTCCATATTGATTAAGTGTTCAATGAGCAGGGGTATAACTGGCTGCCATTCAGTGACAGCTCTTGTTATTCCCAAAACCTCAGTTTTACATGCATATTTTCCGAATTGCATGGGCCCAGGGCCCTTCCCCAGAACAGTAGGAAAATCACTGCAGTGACTAAAGTATGGTATTTTTTTTTAACTTTCATTATTCAACAAATATTTAGTGCACAATCACCTGTAATGGTACTTCCTGATGATTCTATCACAATTCATATGACATGATTCTATCACAATTCAGTGACTGCATAAATTGATTTTTATGCCTGATTTACTGGGCATCCGAGTCTTATAGACTCATTAGATTCTCTTTTGTTTGGGACAAATATCTAATGTTATTTGTCACCCAGTTATATTAATGTATGCTTGAGTACCCTGTTCCATAAGTAATTTTGTATCAGATCTAGCTGTATTTTAGATCGATATATTCTAAAGGTAAACCTTTTTTTTCAGGTTCAGAGATGCTATACAACACTTTAAAGTTTTACGAGATGGAAAGGGTAGTTACTATTTATGGGTGGAAAGATTTAACTCTGTAAATGAAATAATAGCTTACCATCGTTCACATTCTGTGAGTCGGACTCAGACAATCCTGCTTAGAGACTTGAATAAAGGGGTAAGTGTCTATAATATTAGAGCAAGCTTAGTCATTGGCCCCTTCATC
>MJUU01001300.1:12607-29414 GCA_002080025.1 Modiolus philippinarum
TGATCCCTTTGTTCATTTTTAAACATAGTTTGACCTCAAAAGCCTTAACACTCCTGTAGCTTAAACTGTTTCCACTGTTCCATTTGATGTTCTAGTCATCACAGTTCGACTGTGTGTCTCTATAGACCGTGTTAGTACTTTTATTCCTCGACATCAATTTTTGTGGTTGTCTTAAATATCACTTTTTTGTGTGCACTGAAATTTGTGGTTTCAAATTCTTTGTATTGAAAGGGAAAATTCATTTTGTTGGGACTTTAATTTCGTGGGTTAATAGAACTATGAAATCCATGAAAATTGGGATGCCGACGAACATTAGTACTTTCACAGTTTATCTCCTACAAAATAAGTATAGTGGAACAAAACAATGACTTGTGCCATTATTTCTGATATTTTTTTCCCATCATTTATGCAATGAAAGTAATTACAACAGTGTTAAATCAGAGGGTCAAGCCATCACATATATGATGCATTTGAACATAATTTGTATAGTATGTTTACAAAAATATGCAGATTAGTTATGTAAACCAGTTTGTATATTTTATTGTTAATTGAGTTTGAATGTATATTAAGCTTTGATAATGGTTGTTTTAGATAATGTATTTTTATAGATTTTTGTTGGTGGTACAAACCTATGCAAGTGTAGGTATATTTTATTAATGGGAATACACATTGAGAAATTTCAAATACCGGGTACACTATTAGGAATTTTCTCACTTAGTTTATCTAAATGTTAGGTGATTTTATAAATTGATATATTCTAAATTTATCAAATGCCACTTCTTGTTAATCCAACTGATGTTGACTTTAGCAGTCACTTAATTGCTTTGCCTATCAGAAATTGTGCCATCATAAATTGGACTGATATAATAGTTAATTTGTATTGATATCATAGGCTCTATTGAAGTTGTGTACCAAATAATGCTATCATATTAATTCACAAAACTTATAAAACCACTGTAAGGGATGATTAAGAAGTTTGAGCATCAGATAGAAATATCAAATACCAGAATACTCCCAAAAACACCCTAATTATTTTTGATTGGTTGAAGAAACTATAAAAAAAAATTAGCGGAAACCTTATACAGTTGAACTTTGATGGCTTGTACTAAACTTGACAACCATAGATGTTTTGAACCCTATTTATGGACCCTTTGTGCGATTTTAAACAGTTCAACAGCGATAGCTTGAACTGTTTTCATCAAATTCTTGGATGTTCCCATCATTGGAGTTCCGACTTCATAAAAGAATTTCAAATGTTGGTAGTTGTGATAAGCACTTTATTTAAGTTCTTCACAGAAATGTTTTTTAAGTCTCTTATATAAAAAAAATGAATTGACAATTTATTTCTATTTTAGATAATTCACTACAGTTTGTAGGAAATATATTTTCAAACTAAGTCTAACAGTTTGTGGTGGATACTTTGAATATTGCATAATAATAATTGTCTTGTCAGCTGGATGACTTGGTATAAGTTTCATGTGAATTGCATTTGTATTCTGTTAACATTTTTAAAAAAATGATAAAGGAAATAAACCTTTTTTGTGATAAGTTTTGCATGATTGATATCAACTGTAATTTTTTAAATGTTTTAAACTTTTAAAGAAATATTTTTTAATATATTTTTCTACTTAATAGTTAAAACAGTGTTTTTTATGTGTTTTTTTTTTCAAATTATAAATAATAAAATTAAATGTATGAATTTCAGTATGTGACTGGCTAATCCTGTAAGAAATGTTTAATTGTATTGCTATTATCCAAGGAATCATAACAATCAAATCCTACAGAGACACCATATTTATCATTCGACCAGACACTGAACAGGAAAAAAAAACTAAACTGCAGGCAATTTTGATCAGTGAAGTTTTTGTGTTTTTTCGTCTCACTTTATTGAAAACCAACCAATTTTTGATATCTTTATTTGTTTTCATACTTAGAACTTATATAATACATCAAATGTGCTTAAAGTCTGAAATTTAATTCTATAAATAATATTTAAAGAATTTAATTTTATTCCTTGCACCTTTTCTATAAAATAATAAGCAATTTCAAAAGATTTCACCATTTCATCATAATTATATGTTGTATTTTGCTGTGGTGAAAAAAGGGCTACATTTGACTGTTTTAACAACTACAATATTGTATTTTACAGCATTTAATTCACAAGTATTTTTATCAGCACACATACATTTACTTATTTGACTAGTGTTGATAGTATTTAAAATGTGATTCATTTATTTTTTATAAGAGGATTTTCAGTATTTTATTTTTTCACTGAAATTAGATGAAAAATATTGAAAAAATGCAGTAGTGGTAAATGGTAGTTTATATCTCAAAAGGAAATGTATCAAAGAATTGTAATAAGACATTTATTTTTTTTCTCCTTGTAAGAATTATTTGTACATATTTTCTTTTGTATATGCACTTGTTAACTGAAAGATGAAGAGATGAAACATTTATATTTTAAATGTAGAAAACATATAAAATCAGTCTTCTTAACTTTCTTAATATGATGTGATATTTAAAAGATATGTTAAGAATATTACAGTGAAACCTGTCTAAACCGTACCACTCTGGGACTGAAGAATTTGTTTGATTTGGACAGTTGTTAGGTTTACACAGGTTCAAAATATATAGAAATTGATACAAACAATCATAACATTATGTTTGGTTTAGTCAGGGTTAGGTTTAGACAGGTTTCAATGTATTTCTTTGTAAACTGGTCAGAAAATTTGTTTTTATTCTGTAAGATGGAAAAATTTACACTTATTTGCTTAGATATGTATTATGTGCAAGATGTAAACAGATTGTTATATTTTCACTGAAACAATCTGTTTTGTTTCAGTATATTTATACCCCTCCGCTTTAGTGGGTGGTACTGGTATATAGTGATCATGGTGGCGAGTAGTTGGTCCATTAGTTCGTTAGTTATTCAGTAAGCCAGAGGGGTACACATTTTGTTGCCATAAGTCCTCTAAGACACATAAATTGGATACTATGAAATTTTCTAAGAATCTTTTTGCACGAGTTGTTTTAAATTTTGAATCTAATGATTTTTGTCTCGCCCGCGATGAAAGTCGCGGAAAGAGAGACATATGCGTACAAAGTATGGCAGCGACAGCGACGTAAACTTTAATGTTAAGTTTTTGGGATTAGGTCATTTTCTCAGTACCTATAAGTGTTAGGTCA
Organism: Modiolus philippinarum; assembly: GCA_002080025.1. Classification (NCBI taxonomy): domain Eukaryota; kingdom Metazoa; phylum Mollusca; class Bivalvia; order Mytilida; family Modiolidae; genus Modiolus; species Modiolus philippinarum. The sequence goes on from MJUU01001300.1 coordinate 15,794, forward strand.
ATGATATTTGATTTAAAGGTTGGTCTTGAGTAGTACATGACAGTCTGCTATTCAGCTTTTGTCTGTGACCTCAATTTCATGGTCTAATGAACGTGTAAATTTTTTGTGGTTAGTTTAGTTTCTTTTTAACTATAAGTGGTAGGTCAATGATATATATAATGTAGGTTGGTCTTTAGTAGTACATTACAGTCTTTCATATTGCTTTTGTCCTTGACCTCAATTTCATGGTTCAATGAACATGTTAAATTTTTGTGCTTAGTTTAGTTTCTCAGTAACTATAAGTGGCAGGTCAATGATATATGGTATGTAGGTTGGTCTTAGGTAGTACATGACAGTCTGTCATATGGCATCTGTCCTTGGCCCAATTTCATGGTCTAGTGAGCATGTTAAGTTTTTGGGATTAGGTCATTTTCTCAGTAACTAAAAGTGGTAAAGTCAGTGATATTTGATATATAAGGTTGGTCTTGCATAGTACATGGTAGTCTGCTGTATGGCTTTTGTTTGTGACCTCAATATCATGGTCCAGTGGTCATGTTAAGTTTCCCAGTATCTATTAATGTAAGGTCAATAATATTTGGTATATTGGTTTGTCTTAGATTGAACATAACAGCCTGCTATTAAGCTTTAGCCTTTGGTCTAGTGAACATGTTTTGTTTTTCAGTATCTATCAGTGGTAGGTCACTGATATTTGGCAGTTTGGTTTTAGGTGATACATGACAGTGTGCTTTATTGCTTTTGTCAGTTATCCTAATTTCACAGTCTAGGGAACATGTTAAGTTTTCTGATTTAGTCAGTTTGAGTTTTCACATCAATTTTGTGACCATGTAGGGACGGGCGAGACATCAATTTGGGTCCACACTTGTTTTAAGGAAGTGAAGGGATATGATTAGTGAGCTTTGCTCACAGTTTTTATAGTTGTAATTGCTTTTATTTGATATTTCTCATTTCTATCTTCAAGGAAGTGGTATAAATATATTACAGAATGATCAGATCACCTCAATTATAAATTATTAAGCATATGAAGTATCACACTAAAAGTAATAAGATAATAGACCATATCCAAGCTCTAGTATCAGGATTTACTTGACCACGTCACAGTATAGAAAACGTCACGTCATAAAGCCTAAGACGTCATGAAACTATGTTGTTGTAGTACAATCTTGGTCACATGGGGCAGACACATTTGTGACGTAGGGCGGACAAACAGCAGATGGTGAATCTAAATACCAGAACTCGGATATGGTCTATTTGAAATAAATTGTCACTTTGAATCTATTTTATTGGAAATATTTCATGTTTTTTTTCTTTTCATTTTTTGTTGAATTTTGTGAATCTCCTGTTGGATTTAGTGACATTTCCTGTTGAAATCTGTGATTTTTCCTGTTTAATTTTTTTTAACCCCCTCAAGCATGGCCTAGTTTGATGATTTAAGGCAGTTTTTGAAAACAAAAGAATGTAGTAAAAATTTCAAGAATGAAAGGTAGCCGTCCTACCATTTGTTTAGTGATTGTTAATGCATTGAGTGTTTTTGATGTACATATGATATATTTTTTTAATCATGTGTAAATCGCCCCATAGTTTTATATTATTGATGTTAATATTTTATAAAAGATAGCATTAAATGTGAGACAAATGTGTTCTAAGGAACATATGTGTTGCTTGCAAAGACACTTGATTGATGGACAATGAATGAAATAATGATCTCTAATTTTAGCTGTGCTTTGCAGGTGACACAGAAAACGTACTTGCCATATTAATCATCTATATTCAGTTTTGCACTGTTGTATATTGAGACACAAATACTTTTGTAAACACACGTTCATGTATAAGCACATTTACAGTTACAACATGAACTCTTAACATATCCATGTATATCATCATTATTAGTTTGAGTGGTAACTTGTTATCTGAACATCACACATACATTCAAGTATAACCACATAACAGTTGCTGTGTTTACAGGTTGTGTTAAACTCTTACATGTTAATATATATAACTAAATTAAGCGAAATAGTAATTATATGCTTAACAGGGAGAAAATTTATATTGCAAAAAATATGCTTAACTGAAACAATGTAATTTTTTAAACCAAAAGAACAAGGGTTCTGTTGTATTTTATAAATCAATTGCAACATAATATCTGTAGCACTTGTACACGGAAACATCAATTACTTTCAAATCCAGCTTCATTGCTTTTTTATTTGATGTTTGTGATGTTTACAGACATGACCAGTTGTTAACTGTGTGGAAATACCATGAAAGTTTAATGTTTGTCAATAAGCTATGACCCCCTACCCCACTTTCACACACTGCTCCCTCTCCTTGCTTCTTTATTGCTTGCTCTTATTCTGTCTCTCTCACTTTTACTTATGGATCTCTCTCGCTCTTTCAGTAATTGATAATGCTATGGAAGTTGCTGATAGAGAAAGGTGCTTGACTTTGATTTATGTGTACAGATTGATATTTTGGTGCTGGGGATATGGAATATTTTTATTTTCTTACAAAAAGGTCATATCCATTGCTTTGTTTTCTTAATCAATGGAACAAGTTATTTGTACATATTTCCAGTTACTGCATTGTTAAAGATGATTTTTGTTGGTGTTTGAAGGTTATTTGTATGACTTCCATTGCTTTGTATTCAAGCCTTTTGTGTTGGATGATAGACTGTAAAGTGGCCTATTTTAGCAAGGGTGAAAGTTTGAAAAATGTAGGTCAAAACCTGTTGGCAATTCTTTTATTTCGCAATTTACTGTCATGAAAGGTTGCCTTTTAGATGTAAGTAAATTTATTTGATGAATTAATATTACTGATTTTATTTTTTCAGCAAAAATAAACCCCTCTTGAAAATATGCCTCTTTTCAGTATTAGATTTAATTCAATATACCAAGAAACTTTTTTTAAAGGAAACCCTGACTAAATTTGGAACCTGTTTAAGCTGTAAGATCTTTTGATATTAATATTGTTATGTATACTAAACCATGTCTAAAGAAGACAAAATCCTAGCTTAAATAGCCTTAATTAAATATTGGTATACAAAGCAAATCATGTGTAAAGAATACAAAATCTTAGCTTAAAAGGACTCAGTTCAGACAGGTTTCATTGTTATCTTCAGAAAGAAGATTTTTATGCTTAATGAGAAGGTTATGTCAAATTTTTAATGAAAAAAGTGATATAATGTGAGTTTAGTGATAAATTTTTTCATTTATGTGCTCCAAAAAGAGCTTACAAATTTAATTTTGAGTAAAGAGCAGATTACTTTAATAATTGGCAAAAATTTAGGGTATTGTTCTATGCATTACTGAAATTCAGTGCAGATAAGAAGTTAATTTAGTATGGACAAGTGTAAAAAAGAGGAAATTACTTGACAAAAACAGATCTAAATTATTTGTTTAAACAATTAACTCGTATCCTGGTTAGTTTGAAAACATAAACTGTACATTGTTAAATTGGCATGTCTATTTGGTCATGCTACAGTCATGCTACTTTGGAAATTTAGTTTGGTTGTGTTTGTTGAGCAGTTCTATTTTCTCATGCTAGTGGAGCAGGTTTATTTTGTGTTTTGTTTGTCACTGCCTGTTTCTTATACAGACCAGCATGTGAATGTTATAAATGATGTAAATGAATTGTACATATTTAACATTTAATTAAAGCTGATGAGAAGTATACTGTTCTTTTCTGTGTGAATAAATTCCTCCTCTGTCAGCAGAGTTTTAAATATTTGACAATACAGATTTTTACATCATTCACATCACTACAGAATAACAGTAACAGTTTTCATCTGTGTTAACTATGACTATGGAACCTTACTCTACACCATAATGACTTCAACTCTCATCATTTAAACGTGAAATGAAAGTTATGCATGAAGAACAACAATAAAAGCGTTGTTCCATTGCTGTGTTTTACCATGTGTTTGTAGAGATTTTGTCTCATTTGCATTTACTCCATATCCCTTCATTGTTAATTTATGCATAGAGGTATTGAATTATTTGTTTCTCTGTATTTTGTTTAAAAAGACTTCGTGTAATAGAGGTCTGAACTTTTATGGAAGAATGATTTGCTTTTTGTTCTGTATTTTTTTTCCGTAGAATTATTTGATGAAAACAGTGTAATTGTTGGTAAAGTCGCTATCAAAGCATCTTGAGTGAAAAGAACAAGCCAAAATATAAATGAAACATATTTTATGTGTAGAAACATAAACTTTGTAAATAGTTATGTCCTCAGAAACTAAAATAGCTCTGAGGAAATAAAAAATTAAGTACATTCTATTATTATTTATTATTATGAAGTGCACGATGCCATATTTTTTATAAAACTATATAAAATTTTAGATGTTTAGGAAAGCATGGTATAACTATTACCTGATGTCAGTGTCCATATGTCAAGTCTTATAACTTGTGTGGAGGAAAATAACATACTTTATGTAAAATTTGTACGTAAATTGTCACTTAAAAATTAGGAGTCGGCTTGATTTTAGTTCAGAGGTCCAATTTGGTTCTGGTCTTGTGCAACTTGCAACTTTGAAAATTTGGATTTCTGGGGTTTATTACCAGAATCTAGTAAGAAATGGTATGCAATTTTCAAATTTGGCATGTAAGTTGTTAACAAAATGGAGGTCGATTTAAGGTTCAGGGTTTAGACATAAAAGTGATGGAACATTTATCACAATTTGTGTACAGTATACAGGATAATTATGATACTTTATTTTATACAGTGCAAAACTCCCTGATACTGGATAAAACAATATTTTCGAGTCCCTCTACAGATCTGTGATTAATAGGTGACATAGTTTACATCAAAATACCAAAGTTACCGTAAATTTACACTTTCTGCAGATGGGCTTTTTAGCTCACCTGGCTATGCCAGGGTGAGCTTTTGCCATCACTTGGCGTCCGTCGTCTGTCTGTCTTCTGTCCGTCGTAAACTTTTCTTAAAAAATCTTCTCCTCTGATAACCCTAATAATTCAGTCGTTATATTCCACTCACTACTATCGCTCCTCGAGAGGTGATCAGCCACTAGAGGGCGCAGAATTATTCGAGTTACTCCTCTGAAGGACGATATGATTTTATTGAAATTGGTTTAGATGATGAAAGATAAGGGACAAAGTCACTCTATGTATAAGTAAAAATTCAACAACAAAAAATAGGGACAATTGTTTTAGAAAACTAAAACATGTCTCCTTTTCCTGTAACATTTTGATGAAAGATAAATTAAATGCTTCTGCTGAAGTGAAATGTCCAGGTAAATCCTGCATTTTGATTGGTTAAAAAGATAAGATAAGATTTATATAGATTAAATATCAACAAACAAGTTTACAACAAATACATGTATTATATATGCATAAAACTATAAAAGCAATCAGCATGTTAAAAATATACAATGGGGTCCTTTCATCTTCTGACCCAAATAAAAAAGAATAACTTTTTCAGTTCAAGACTTTGACAGTGTACTTGATAGTATTATATGTCACGTTATATAAAATTATGAATTAAAACAAGAAAAATAACCTTATGACTTGTCTGAGAGTTTTTTACATTTTATAGCAAACTCACTCACCTTCTTTAACTTTTTTTAGACCCAAACAATATACATTCGGTCTTTCCTTAATTTAACGAAAGTTTATTGTCCATTAGCCAACGACTACAAGATTGGAGTCTCTTTCCAAGTGTTAATGATATTACCTCAGGATCTCTATTTGAGTATAAAATTGCGGTGTCGTCAGCGTATAACAGCAATTTACATTTAGAACTAATACTGACTGTCATTGACATAGCATAAAAACAACAGAGCACCAAGAATACTACCTTGGGGCACGCAACAGGTTACATCAAGATATTCAGAATCTGTTCCATTTATAATCACTTTTTGTTTTCGGTCTGTAAAATATGATTCAAACCATTGTTGAAGCAACATCTAAAGATTTAAGTTTTCGGCAAAGAATATTGTGATCTACGGTATCGAAAGCTTTTTGTAGATCAAGCATGACCATACCAATTAACAAACCTTGCGATGACTGTGATTTAATGTGATCTAAAAGATGTATTAGACATGTGTCCATTGAGTACTTGGATCTAAATCCTGACTGGAGGTCGTACAGAAGATTATGCTGAACTAAATATTTTTCAAGTTGTGAATATATTATAGTTTTCATAACGAGAAAGAATTGTATATCGGTGGATATCAACTAGAGTTATGTAATTTCAAAATATAATAAACGAGCCTTTGGCGAGTTTATTATATTTGAAATTACATAACGAGAGTTGATATCCATCGATATACAATTTTTTCGAGTTGTTAAAACTATTTCTCTTATAATTTTCATAATATTCAGTGCCAGACTGCTGTTTTTGTTACTGTAGTAGCCTGGTCAAACCTGTCCCAATCTCGCGGTAGGGCCAGGTGGATGAGAAAAGTTAATCGTCTCTGGGTGGTCTATGAAAATACGGAATCATGGGAACGATTGATGCTATTTGTAAACAGATAATACACAAAAGTCATACAATTTTCGCAAAATGCATCAAAGTTCATTATATTTGTGCCTAAAATAACAAAATTTTTCTTTTATCACAACGTTTCGATGGTATAGTTTTCTGTTTATCTATCGTTCAACAGACTACACATGCGCAAACGGAAGTATTGATTCAGGGCAGATAAGCCCTGAATAATTTGTACTCCACCTGGCCCTTGCGCGATAGTCAGCATGGGTCGGGATCCCAGGCTATTACTGTAGTAGAACTGGATTGTGTCCCTTAGTTTCCTGAACTATATTTGATTATTTTGGACATTTAAATAAATATTTTATAGTACTAGTATCTTTAATATGAAATGAACATTAATCATTACTTTCATCTGTTTCTTAAATATTTTAGTATTTTGATTAATTTATATGATATATTTTTGCAAATGTTTTAATTTATCTTAACCAATTCTATAAAATTATTTCAACTAGTGATATGTATTGAATGAACTTTACAATGTGGACAGACAAGCTGTGAAGCACAGCTGAATTTAAGCCGTGAAAAGCTCGACTGACCTATAGTGATGCCTTGAATCAAAGACGTTCTGTTACTGTCATTTCATGTATGTTAGATGTCTTTGACTTTGTCTGTCGTAATAAACTGTCAACACTTTTACTTGTTTTGGTTTCACTGAATGCCCTAAACGCTACATCCAGCAATACTGCCGCCCACATTTAGTCCCACGAGACGGATGTAGTTGTCAATGGGGTATTCAGTTTCGAAGTTTATTTAATTTTGGCATTTGTTTTATTTTTGTTTTTCGTCATGTTGAGAACTGAAGAAAAGCCTGATAATTTTGATGGAAAATCTTGTGATCTTGAGGATTATCTCATTCATTTTGAAAATGTAGCTCTTTGGAATAGTTGGACAGATTCTGAGAAGGCTTGTCAATTAATTATTCACCTTAGAGGAGACGCACAGTCCATCTTAAAGTTTTTGAAAAGGGATCAGTTAAAAGATTTCTTTGCTTTGAAAGATATTTTGATTTTGTATTTCAAACTCAGAGAAAAGTGTTTATTTTTCAAATCTGAGTTGCAAAAATGTAAACAACTTGAGTTTGAGTCAGTAATGGAATATCATTTGAAATTTGAAGTTAACTCAGAATGCTTATTTGGATTCATTTCAGTTGCTTCCAGACTATTTTATTGATTTATTTTTATCTGGTCTGCATTCTTTAGAGGTGAAAAAATATGTTTATTTGAAACACCCAAAGTCTTTGGAGGAGTCCTTGTCATATGCAGTTGAGTTTGAAAGTATTTTGAAGAGTAATTGTAAAGTTGGAGACAAGACCTCGTCAGATTCCTGCACATCAGATAATTTAAGTTGCTTGACTAAAGGTTTAGATAAACTTATTTGTCTCTTGAAGAATTGAGCTTCTGTCAAAATGCCTAGATTTAAGAAAAGATGTTTTAAATGTTTTAAAGCTGGTCATGTTCGGGCAAAGTGTCCATACAAAATTGTCCGGATTCAATCAATTAATGTTGAGAAAAAGCAGTTATCTTCTGTTAAGGTAGACAATCCTCAGGCGGGTGTCAATGTTCCTGTGTTTACTTCAGTGGATGACAACAATCCCATGGTTTCTAATCAAAATGTTTCAGGGTGGGTTAGTTAAGTCTGTATTCTGTATGTTTGAAATTTTATTGTTTTACTTATGTGTTTTTACAGATTATGATGTGCCTCACATCTGAAGAAAGTGTGTTTGTTTTAGTTTTCACTTTCCTGCCACAATGCATTCAGTCTTTATATTGGCCTAACTGTAGACAGTATGAATTGTTTTGTTTGAATTGGTTTATTTTGGGTATTAATAATCGTGTTTGATTTGTAACCTTTTGGTATGTCCATGGTTATGGTATCTTTGGACTTTTGTCATGGCAGAAACCAATAGATTGTTTTGATAGAAGTTTGATGTTGGGAACACTGCATGCCTACAAGATGGATCTGGGGCAAACTGAGTCTTTATTATAGTAGCACACGCCTCTAGTGTTACTTTATCACAACGTTGGAGTTTGCAGAACCTGGTGACATAAGTCATACATGTCACTGTGATATATTTGATGGTGGACCAAACCTGGTACAACTAGACATTGATTCAACCGAAACAACGATGATTCAACCGAAACAACGATAACCTCTACTGGACACATGATTCAACCGTAACAACGAAAGTTTGCAGTATAAGTGACTTATCTATTTTTAGAAGACATTTTCGTAATAGTTCTACCGATCTTAAGAAGACTTCATGATTTATTCAACTTTATATTTAAATGGTGAAATTGTGTTTTTATTTGTGCTGTATTTGCCAAATGTTCTTCCATAACATTTGTTTTTCAAAGGAGGGAGGAATGTAGTAGAACTGGATTAAGTCCCTTAGCTTCCTGAACTATATTTGATTATTTTGGACATTTAAATAAATATTTGATAGTATCTTTAATATGAAATGAACATTAATCATTACTTTCATCTGTTTCTTAAATATTTTAGTATTTTGATTAATTTATATGATATATTTTTGCAAATGTTTTAATTTATCTTAACCAATTCTATAAAATTATTTCAACTAGTGATATGTATTGAATGAACTTTACAATGTGGACAGACAAACTGTGAAGCACAGCTGAATTTAAGCCGTGAAAAGCTCGACTGACCTATAGTGATGCCTTGAATCAAAGACGTTCTGTTACGGTCATTTCATGTATGTTAGATGACTATGACTTTGTCTGTCGTAGTAAACTGTCCGCACCTTTACTTGTTTTGGTCTTTCTGAATGCCCTAAAGGCTACATCCAGAAATACTGCCGCCCACAGTTACAAACAACAACACCGTTGCTAGGTAACGTTAATCGCGGCCAACGAGATTTCACAGTGGTCCAATAAAAACGTCGAAAAAATAATAGCACATCACGCGTGATGTGTTATTAATTGACGCTCGACCAATGAAATTCCCGTAAAAGCGATTCAACAACTTCATGTCTAACTCCAGCTTCAAAGTCTCGTTATGTACCACAAATAACTATTCGTGCAAGGAATAGATAATAAAAGTGCATCATAAGAATGATTTTCCAATATTTTGGAAATTACAACTAATATACTCACTGGCCTGTAATTCATGAAATTACCCACCTCATAGGACAAACTCTGGCTAGTTTCATATCATCTACTGTAATCAAGTTTACAGTCTGTTTTTATTAAAAGTAGATAAACAGTGATCTCTCAAGAATTTCTGAATGAATGCAAGGTTCAGTTTTCTTTTTGCGTGAACCGCCTTAGCGGTTCACGCCTAATACATTGGACATTTAATAATTGAAAGCATGGGCTATTCGGAATACTTCAGTAAGTCATAAAAACTTGGGATACCTCGATATTTCATATTGATGTTAAAGGGGTATGTCTCAAACTTGGTATTTATCATAAGGACCGTCTCAAACTGGACATTTTACAATAATTGGGATTAATTACCATAGTTTATAGTCGTATTGGTAATAAATCCTGACAAATTTAATGGTTCAACTGGAGTTAAAGATTTCTGTCTCCCCATCAGTGATTATCCATCTCGTAATGTTTTTTAATAGCTAAGTAAACACATTTGAATTTTATGTTAAAACTATTTTGAAAAGGAAAAAACTCGCGGAGAGAAATTGCTTTTATCGTAGAAGATATATGCAACGCCATGTTTTAACTATCTAAACCCATCGTTTGTATCATCATAGATGTATTATACATATATGGTATTATAATTATATAAATGAGTAGAAAAATGAAGTGAAGGAATAAAATTGCTATATTATAATATTTTAGATTATTCTTAGACTAAAATTATAAATTTACTAAGTTAATATTTCCACAATCTTTTATACTGTACGCGTTAATGAAAGAAAAGTTTAAAAGAAATCACTGGTGAGTAAGAATTTATCTTGCCCTAATCAAAATGCTTCCATCGTTTTACTTTTTTCATTAATGGGATATTACCTTCAAAGGGGTTAGATTAAACTTATTTTATTGTTAAATCTAGCAATAAAATAAGTTTAATCTAATCTAACCCCTTTGAAGGCGTGTAATATGTTGCAAAATCTATAAATAAAGTCGTACGCCACGCGCAGCCTGATACCACCGCAGCATGTCTACCACTGAAATTTGAACAAGTGTAGTTTGAAGTGAATGTGGACACAGTAAAGAGCTTGATACAATAATTAGCTGCACACAAAAAGGAGCCTGACAGAGTAATTAGCAGGACAAAAACTAGGTAAAAAAATCAACCCTTTTGATCACTTGTGGATAAAAAACGGTAACAGCTACCCAAAATCTGTAGACTACCAACCAAAAGCTTACATCAAGAGAAATCCAAAGAAAAAAAACTCCCATCAAAATCTGATAAAAAAATAAAGATTTCACATATTTCAAAAATTGAAATGATGGTCCCTTTGACCCCCTTATAACTCGGAAAAGGAAATAGCTAAGCCAAATCAGTTGGCATACCCTGACAGTGTACAACGAGAGGAATTCAAAGAAAAAAATCCCATCAAAATCTGATGAAAAATAATAATTTAAGGCTATCTGCATGTTTTCAATTTTGGTTCGTTGGCCCCTCATAGTTCAGAAAGGGAACAAGTTTTCAAAATTCTGATGGTTCAGCACCGTATTAATTTTTCATAGGAATCCATTGCAAAAAATCATACCAAAAATAAAAAAATATAAATTTTGAAATACGCCCCATTTATCTCATGAACGGTACATGCCACTTTAAATATGTTGACATATTATGGTTGGATATTTCCGAAGGAGCACACTGAAAGAAACCCCACCAAAATCCGATAAATAATACAGATTTTCCAGTCAAAAATGTGAAAACACCCGATTTAATCCTTTTGGAACTTTTTCCATAACGCGTAGGACCAGGAAACATGAAATAAAAACCAGAGCTTAAGAATGTGCCAAGAAACACCATACTCAAATTTTAAAATGGTCTGTCAACTAGAAACAAAGTTATGCTGAAAATACTCAATTTTACCCGTTCTTGGTCCCTTTTTCTAAACCGAGAGGGGCCAGGAACCGGAAATTAGGACCGACGGGCTTAAGCTTGTGCCAAGAAACCTCATATTAAAGTTTAAAAAATGATCCGCCCACTAGAATCAAAGTTATGCTATCCACTATGGAACGCCAAATTAACATATATTCAAATAATTATACCTATCTTCAAATAATTAAAGATAGGTTCAATTCATTTAAAGATATCTTTAATTCAATTAAAGATAGGTGCAATTCAATTAAAGATAGGTTCAATTCAATTAAAGATAGGTTCAATTCAATTAAAGATATCTTTAATTCAATTGAAGATAGGTGCAAATAAACGGCCGTTTGTTTGATTTGTACCTATCTTTAATTCAATTGCACCTATCTTCAAATGAATTGAACCTATCTTTAAATCATTTGAAGATAGGTTCAATTGAATTGAAGATAGGTACAAATGAATTAAAGCTATCTTTAAATGAATTAAAGATAGGTTCAATTCAATTGAAGATAAGTATAAATACGACATATTCTCAATTTTTTTGAAGATAGGTTTAATTCATTTGAACCTATCTTCAATTTGATTCCCGCGAAAAGGCACGCCAGCCATTCCGTATTTAAAGATAGGTTTAATTTAATTAGACCTATCTTCAATTTATTTGTAGATAAGTTTAATTTTGCCGATATTAACCTATCTTTAATTCAATTGTACCTATCTTTAATTGAATTAAACCTATCTTTAATTGAATTGAACCTATCTTTAATTGAATTGAAGATATCTTCAAATGAATTGAACCTATGTTCAAAAGAATTGTACCTATCTTCAAAAGAATTAATGATATGTTACATTTACATATATCTTTAATATAATTGAAGATAGGTTTAAATCATTTAAAGATAGGTTTAAATCATTTAAAGATAGGTTCAATTCATTTGAAGATATCTTTAATTCAATTAAAGATAGGTGCAATTCAATTAAAGATAGGTTCAATTCAATTATACCTATCTTCAAATATTTAGAGATAGGTACACTTCAATTAATTAATTAAAGACACTTTAAATGAATTGAACCTATCTTCAATTATTTGAAGATAGGTATAATTATTTGAATATATGTTAATTTGGCGTTCCATAGTCCACAGACGCCGACGCCGACGACGATGAAAGTATAATTTATATGTTAAAACACAATAAAGATTGATACTTAAATGTATATACATTAGAAAAAAAAGAAAATATGCATGAATATATAGGGACCAACTCCGCCTTGCAAGAGAGACAAAAGTGAAAGGGCATGGAGTAAATGTGCAGAGGACAAAATTACACTATATACCTGGTACATGTATATCCAAGAAAACCCAATTTAACAGTGGATAAATTTCCAAAAGAATACCGAAGGAATAATAAAATCCAAATGACATGGCAACGCAAGGATCATCAGCTCTCAAACGGTTCCATGTTCAACGACTGAAGGCTCTCTGAAAACAATAATTATTGTAGGCAGGGAAACTACTCCAAGGACAATCTGTATGTTTATAAAAAAAATACTGGGGCATAAAATACAGCACTGTATTCAACACACAAAACTGACAGTTGAACCCAATTAAAAACTAGAGTAATGACTGTCGGAAACGACAGTGATCCCCGCACCCCCTGTTTGATACAGAAAACAGCTATAGACGCTGGGTATCATTTTTCTTAACATTTTTGAAATTAAACTATTGACAGTCACTATTTTTACCATAAGGAATTAAAGAATATATGGTTGTAAGGCAGAATTCCAAAAAATAAGTAGTCTTTGAGACTTTCAGGAATTTTACCAAACTTGGAATCTTATATTTTGGAAATCAAATTGATGAAATGTTTCTTCTAATTCTAACAAATTTTTTAACTATGGTTTCAATGTAAAATTTTGAAAAATTAGTGCTCTTTGACAATTTCAGGAAATTTACCAAATTTGGAATCAAATATTTTTCAAATTCAATTCGTGAAAATGATTGCCCTAATGATAACAAATCCTAACAGTTTGGTTGCTAGATAGAATTCCAAAAAACATGTGGTCTTTGACACTTTCAGGAAATTTACCAAAATTGGAATCA
>MJUU01001300.1:38009-49113 GCA_002080025.1 Modiolus philippinarum
CCCCCCCCCCCCCCCCCCCTCAGAATCAAATGGTCGTCCCCTAAATGAGCATTGTCGGATGGAAATTTAGATCACACGGAAAAACAGTTACCTTTAAGCCTATTGTTTCGATCTTATTTGGTTCCCTATTGGCTGAATGAATTTGCTAATTTTGTTTTATCTATTTACGTATATTATGTAGAAATTTAAGGATATGGAGTAAATCCACACGAGACAGCGCTTTATTATTGTTCTTCATCTTATGGTCACTATTACATATTAAATAATGAGCTTTTCTCATACCTCACAGTAATTTCAAAACGGCCCATAACATCGGTTTGATTGGAATTAATTTCTAATTGGTGTCGAACAATGTCTTATTTGGCTGTTTAATGCGGGATAATCATAAAATTAAATTATTTGTTAAAATCATCTGGCAAAGTGCTCTTTCAATCACTGTCATCCGTTGTCCGATGCAAGTACTAGTGTCCTAAGGACGACATATAGACAATCAATTCGATTTGTGAGAAAACTTGGCATTAAGAAATAACGAGATGTTGGCGCTATGGTCAATATATTAGTCCCAGTATGAACCGATTCAGAATAACATAGGGAATTACAAAAAATACCAATAAAATGCCAAAATTTTAGTGTATGATAGAACATTCATAAGGGAAGTTCTGTCAAGAACAAATGCACTATAACTGAAATAAATAGAGAGCATACATCTCTCGCACGGGGAATCTTTCTTACGGACTCTACATTGCAGTGTAAAACATATTTACATAATAAGGTGTATTAAGGTGGATCGGTGGTCTTCCGCCATTTTGTTTTCATGTTTCATGCTTTGATAGGTATTTTTCATTAAAGAAATATTCAAAAATTTTAAAAAAAATTGGACAAATCTTTAAAATATTTCGCTTAAAACTCAAACAATGGGCCTATTGCTCTAAGTCTAGCATTCATTTTTGACAAAAAAAATCAGAATAGTATTAATAATGTAAATTTCTTTGAAATGAAAATTTAAACAAGGGAGGTAATTTCAAAAAAAATATTTTACAAAGAAAGCACTATGAAAATTTTAATTTTGTGAAATAATTACATAACTAGGTCCGTGACCCCCATTTTTCTTTTTGTTTTTAGAAAATTCAATACAGGGGTTAGCAATATATAAAATTCATCAATATTCTCATGGTTGTAACTTGAATAATTTATAAAAAAAATTCTAATTTTCCTTAACATTTCATCTAAACATTCCATATTTTCGGTGAAAGATTGTGAGCTTATATGGTCCGTGACCCTCAGTTTTTATTTTATTTTTTGAAAGTTCAATTTTTAAAGTCTAATTCTGCAAACTATTAAAAAATTCTGATGGATTTCGCTTAGTCCCCCGAACCACCTTAAGGATCTAAGATATCAAACTGTTTTCAGTGGTATAAAGAATAAAGCAATTAGAATTTTTAGTACCAAAAGGTCACCTTGATGTCTTCGGGTTAAGTCAGATCTTGATCTACACAAAATAGTCTGCACAATTGGGCGGTAAGTTTTTCAATAAAAGTATCAATTTTAACAAAAATGGAACGCTTTGAAAATCTAAAGGTCAATGGTGTCAAATTTTTATATTTTTCTTTTGGGAGGGGGGGGGTGTTTGTTTGTTTTTTAATTTGTTTGTTTGCTTGCTTTTTTTTNGGGGGGGGGCGTTTGTCTTTTTTTTAACAATATTGCAATCTTGAAAATGTTTTTTTCCTTAATTAGTTTTTTTTTTTATTATTTCTATGTCTATCGCTATCCCTTCGTGAAATTAAACTTTACAAAAAATTATATATTCTGTATTTTAACGAATAATTATTTCTTTTTGTTTATTTCTTCCATACTTATTTTAAACTTTATAAAATCATTTTGACATCTTTTACATAATGTATAAGGATGATTTAAGGATGGGTACGATAGATGTGCAGTCTATAATAACTAAATACTGAAGTTACTGTGAATATATTTTCTGCATATGTGCATTTCGACAATTTTTTTAAACTTATGTCTTTTCAGTGCTTATGTTTATTGAATGCGTAGGTTGATAATGGATTTTTCAACGTACAAAATTAAATGTTGTTGTTTTTTAATTTTTTGTTTTTCGTTGTAGTCAAGCAACAAATAGTAAAAAAATAGACTTTCGGATGAAAAGTTATAAGTTATATTTAAGTGGTTTTATCGGAGCCGTTAATCATAATGTGTTCATATTCTCTAGTTATGCTATAATTTTACTTATATACCAGGTCGGACGTGGAAAAGCATATATTTAGAAATTAAATGAACTATTACCAAATATTTGTCAAATGAAAAGCCTGCCATTTCGGTCGTCCCAACTTCGCTTATACCAAAATTGTAAATGTATTACTATGTATGGCAATTCTTTGAAATCCACAGATTGGTTAAAAGGGATTTATCCACATAGAATATTAACTTTGAAGAAAAATTACAGTATATAAATATTCAAAATAAATATAATCCGATTTGTACACCGTAAGTGTCTATTTTTGTTACCCCCGTCCCTTGAAGAGTTTGTCAGTACTAAACTTTGTGCTTTGCGTTTTAACTTGTAATATTAATTTAATGGCCCTATCTGTAATAGTTATCACTCCGACGGACGGAGACCGGAGAGATGAGCCTATACAGATGCACAAAGTTAGAGTGTGAAACTAATTTACATTCCAGCTAATATATATCGTGATGTATAAAATATCATAAGCTCATAATTCAAGCTCATAATTCCGCACTTAAACCGGTGCTAGGGGCAGTCTTGAACTTGCTATGAGGTATGAGCGAAGTTCATTATTAAAGGCCTCATGGTAACTTCAAGATGAAGAACAACTAAAAAGCGTTGTTCCTTAGTGTGATTTTACCATGTATCTGTAGAGACTTTGTCTCTTGCATTTACTCCCATATCCTTTCAATCATTATTTACTACTGGAGTTTGTCTCTTCTGAAGTGTGAAGTCCGTAAAAAGATCCCCCATGCTCTATTTATTTCAGTTATAGTGTATCCGTGAGAGAATTTCTCATATGATATACTATCATTCTTTTAAATTTTGGAATTTATTTTTTGTGATTTCTAAATGCAATTCTGTCCACCTGTTTACAGTGCCCACATCTCACTATTTTATAATGCCATTTTTTCAATCCACATTATAAGTGCCCTGTGTTTGTTTATATGTTGTAATCGTCCACTAGCTTAAGACACCAGTGATATTGTCGGGCAACGGATGACAGTAATTATAGGACCATTTTGCCAGTTTAATTAATGTTTGTCGACAATCCTGCATCCATAGCCAGCAAAGACATAGATGTAGCGTTGTTCGGCGCTTAGCAAAGAATTCCGCTTAAACCGGTGTTAGGGGCCGTCTTGAACTAGCTATGAGGCATGAGCAAAGCTCATTGTTGAAGGCTTCATGGTGACTTCAAGATGAAGAACAACAATAAAAGCGTTGCTTTATTGCTTGTTTTAACCGTGTATTTGTGGAGACTTTGTCTCATGTGCATTTACTCCATATCCTTTCATTCATTATTATGAAATAAATATGTCATACTATATGTAATAATATATATACTTATTGTGCCCCACAACGATTCTTTTTACATGTATACGATTTTTTAACACAGCAATTCAAACGAGTTCTTGGTGTAATCGGTAAGGCAGAATTATAGTAAAGGATACGACCCTGGTTCGAATCCCACAATTGACTATGTTATTTTTCAGGTTAATAAAATTTCTATCTTTAAAAATTTTTATGGATAGTAAAACATAAAATTTTAGAAAGTCTAATAAACTTAACAGTTCTCGAAATCTTGCCTTGACAAAAACAGAAAAAGGGAAAAATACCCTTTGTTCTAACTGGGGTGAGATTGCTGGGGTGATCCGACTCAAATCACCAATGCTAGAACAAAAGAGTTGGAATGTATTTAAGTTTTTCACCCTATCGACAGTAATTTTCCTTCTCCTCAAGGGTATTCACCAACCCAGTAGCCAGTACTTCGGTGCTGGCCCGAAAACTGATTTTATTCAAAAACTTGCAATATTAAAAAAGAACATTTTATTAAAACCAAAGGAGTATCTCCCTTTTGCATAGCTCTATCCTTAGCTGATTTTGGCTTTTCTTTTTTTTTTTATTGTATTGGTAACTTGTTCATGGAGATCCAAATGATTTGATATGATCTGCACTGATTAGATATAAGTTGTCGAAATGCACATAAAATAACTTCGGTATTTTGTTATTTTACCACAATAGTATTTGATTAAGTTCACACCTTTCTTTAGTATACTCCTCAGTTCCTCGTCTTTGTCCCAGCTTATTGCATAACAATAGACCCAAAACACTTTTCACTGAAGTTTTTATTTAAAAAAAAACGGCAGTAAAAATACCGAAGCAAATAAGGATTGAATACGAATGCGAATACGAATACTTTATTGAACTCAGGCACAGTGTGCAACATGAGCATACAATGAAATACAAATATACATATATAACTAATACAAATACAAAGATAAATACAAAGACAATGAAAAAAAAAACATTGTGGATAGAGGTACAGGAGGAAATAAACTACTTTCAGGATAAACTTTTTTGACAAATAGAAATGCTTATAAAAACTTACTTTTGGAATAGATTATATAGACCTTTAAGAAAAATGGAAATACTTATGAGCAGTCGTGTATTACATAAGGTAAACATGCCAGCCATTTTTTCTATACTACTTTGGCGACAATAATAAGAGGGAATATATTTGTTTCGAAGAGACTGAATTTGTTCATTATCACATATAAAAAGGTAATGATATTCATCACCTAGAACATTATAGGAACATTTCGTACAAATCCTATTCTCTCTTCTAATGTTATTCCAGCGACCAGTTTCAATCGGGATTTTGAAATTACTAAGTCGAAATTTTGTTAAATAAATTCGGTGCTTTTCTCCAACTCTCAATAAATAGGATTCCAAACAAAATTCGTGTTTAAAGAGAGTATAAAAATGATTGATAATTACAAAAATCAAAGTCCAGAGACACGGATTAAACGAGAACACAGAAAAAACGATAACATTAGACAGCTACAAGGCGCAACATTCAAAACCAAGACATATACAGAGTTAAATCCCATAAAACCGAGAGTGACATCAGGTGCTCCGTCCTGCTCTGTCGACAGCAAATACTATCAATGACTTATTGTAGGCTACAGTCCAAATCAGTATTGTCAAATCCGGGGGGGGGGCGTGAATCCACAGGTGCGGATTCAGGGAATTTGAAAAGTAGAAGTGAAAGGAAATTCCACCGAGCGGAGCGAGGTACGAAAATTTTTGGGGTATTCCTTAATAAAACATGAGGATATTCATTAAAATAACATGGTTGTCCAAACTCCGGAGCCCCCCCCCCTTTGGATCCGCCAATAATCTAGCTGAAAATGCCAGTTTCATTTGGGACGCCGACACGTCATATCTTTCAATGAATTTCTTGAGGGATGAAAATAACACAGGCTGAATAAAATCCTGACTAAGCAGCTTTTGGAACAGTATGTTTGCTCTATTAGAAATCACTGAACAAACTAATATTCGACAGTAACGAATCAACTGTGAAATGTACAATCCATACTCTGAGGAGGTAGGTACATATATTGCTGCTAAGAAAAAGAAAGTTCACAATAGGGAAGTTAAAACCATCACGCTTGCCTCATAGCTAAAATTTTATACGTCCATCTTGGTAAATATACAACAAAAGATTTAGGTACGATTTCAGTAGTTTCTTTTATTTCAAGCTCATTGGGATAAATCTGATGTAAATTGTCCTTATGTTTATGATTATTAAAGGATGACAGCGGTTGTAAACACTTTGCCAGTCAATTTTATGTTTGGTGACAACCTCGCATCCATGGATAATAGAGAGTGCACACTCAAACCGGTTGCTCCGAGCCGTCTTGAACGATGTATTTGTCTTCTGTGCATTTACTTCCATATCCCTTCATTGCTTGTTTTCTCTGTGTAAGCCGGCCTCATACGAGTAAAGAAAGGGGCCAGCTAAGAGTATCGCACAGTTAGTTCATATAGGAATCCCTAATGTCTGTTGGAAAACACGGCCTCAAAATTCAACAAAAATACTGTCTATCAAAAACAGTGTAGATACAAGATTCCTAATAAATTTGTTAATTTTAGACAAACATTTTCATATCCTGAGTAATTTGAGACTAACATTTCATATCTTGTGTCAGTTTAGACCAACATTTACTATCCAGTATTTTCATATCTGTAATTTTAAAGCAACATGTTCCTATCATATTAATTTTAGATCGAAATGTTCCGATCCCGTAAGTTAAGACCGATATTTTTCCTACTTGTGAAAATTCTTATCTAAGTTTAAGTTTATATTCATATATAAAATTAGAACCGACAGTTTCCTATCCTAAGTATTTCTTGCAGACTTTTTTTCCATCCACTGTAAGTATTGACCGATATTTTCCTACTTTGTGAAACTTAAGACAGACAATTTCTCATCCTGCTTTAATCAAGTGCGACATTTTCCTATCATGTTTAAGTGTAAACCGACCTTTTCCTATAATGCGCAAGTTTTAACCGACATTCTACTATCCTGTGTACATGTAAGTTTAAACCGACATTTTCATATCCCTTTTAAAAGCTTCATGGCCATCGTATTTGGAGAAAAGATGTCTTGCTGATTTTCTAATTTGGAATAATGGTTTAATTAAAAATAAAATACAGTTAGTATATGGTAAGTTTACATTGCTTTGCATTGTGTTTGTGATAGTATTTTATATAAGGCAGAAAACTTTATCTTTCAGAGGATCTCCTCATGTGTGAAAACGTTAAATTTTCAGCTGGACTTAATTTTTCGTGCGGTAAGAGTACACATCAGACAAATAGACAAATTACAAATGAAGTTGCTTTATTAGCCATGAACAATATACCCCAACTGCAATAACCTTTTTCTGTTTTATGATTTTACGTCATTATTTCAGGCACAAAGTGGTGCGGGGCCGGAAAGACTGCAAAGTATTATGATGACCTTGGAAGTCTTCACAAAGTAGATTCTTGCTGCCGAACCCATGACAATTGTCCGAAAATGCTAAATGCATGGCAATCTGGTTACGGCGTTACGAATAATTGGTACCATTCAAGGTATTTTCTGAATTCTATGGTGTGATATCATGTTGTTCAATTCCAAAAGTTTAAACTCAAAATACCGTCTTTACTTTCATATTTTTTATTTTCTTGCTCACTGTAAGGGTACCAGCTAATACCAATACCTATAAGAAAATTGTGATATATATATATTTGTTTCAATCAACTTTGGCCTTTACACAGTATTCTTTACGTATTTGCACACACCTGGGAGTTTCAGAAACTGACCTCAATATGTCTCCAGCAAAACTTGTTTTCCTCAAACTAAACTAATGTTTTCGTCAGGAAAGGTACTTTTCTGTACTTGATCAGAAAGCTAAGGACACTATGAGTTTCTGGAGCAAAGCCAAGATTTCCTCATGCAAATCCTAGGTTTCCAGGTGAAAACAATGTTTCTCCGGTTTTTTTTGTTGTTTTTGTGTTTTTTTTTGTTTTCTTTTTCTTTTTTTTTCTTGTTTTTGTTTTTGTTTTTTGTTTGTTTGTTTGTTTTTTTATTTTATTGTATTTGTTTTTTCCATTGTATTTGTTTTTCCATTGTATTTGTTTTTCCATTGTATTTGTTTTTGTTTTTTTGTTGGTTTTTGGGTTTTTTTCTTTTTTTGTTTTTTTTTTGTTTGTTTGATTTTTTTTTGCTTTATTCTTTGTCATCCCCACACTTTTCCGAAGAAAATACGGGGATATTGTTTTGGTCCCGTCAGTCTGTCCGTCCGTCTGTTTATTAGCTGAACCTTGTCAGTGGAACGCCTCCTATACATTTTTTGGATTAAGTGTTTTAATTTTATTGTGGAAATATGTAATATATGCTGCAAAGGGCAATAAGGTTTGGATTTTTTATATTGGCCTTGGTGCAAACAAGAGGCCTTAAGATGTAAATTTTGACACATGTGAGCTTGTCAGTAGAATTGTAGCATTTAGTCTGCAATAAGCTTTCAGAATTTTGTGGTTGTGATTGTGTTCCCAACTTTAGTAAACTTTCTGAAAATGTCAAAGACTCGTATATTTCATTATTAGTATATGATTTCGTATTTTGGAAGTGTATTGGAAAAAATTCTAAATACCTGGAATTCTGAAATGTGGTTCCGATGATGGTAAATATCCTGAAAGTCTCAAAAACCACTTTTTTTATTCTTCCTAGCAACAATACCTTTAGAATTTGTGTCAATTAGTACAAACATTTTCATCAATTGGATTTCAAAAATATTTGATTCCAATTTTGGTTGATTTTCAGAAAGTCTCAAAGACCACTTATGTTTTGGAATTTGATCTCGCAAACATACTATTAGAATTAGTTTTGCTTTGAACAAATATTTTCATTTATGCGATTTCAAAAATGTTGTTTCCAATTCTAGTAAATTTCCTGAAAGTCTCAAAGACCACCCTTTTTTAATTCTACCTAGCAACAGTACTTTTGAAATTTGTTTTAATTAAGACAAACATTTTCAACAATTAGATTTCAAAAATATTGGATTCCAATTTTGATTAACTTCCCTAGAGTCTCAAAGACGACTTATTTTCTGGTATGCTACCTAGCAACATTACTCAAGGATTTGTTCTAATTAGGACATGGTCTATAACAACTGTTTTCTTTGTCAGACAGGGGAGTGTGCGGATGGTCATAATTTCTGATGACGCCACTTCTAGTTCATTTTCCATTGGCTTATACACAAAGATCATTCAAAATGTTTGAATATAATTGAAATAAGTGTTAAATTCATTTATGATTTATATTTAAGTGATTGTTGAACTTAATGCTGTTTTAAATTTTCAACATGTAGAAATTAAATGTAAACAGAATTACAACATTAATGGTAATTAATAAGAAATGAGCTTCAAAATTTTTCAGTTACTATTTCCTTTAAGGTAATTTTTAGTCAGGTACACATGCATTTCTTTTTTATGACTTGGTTTGAAACATTACCATTCCAGAAACAAAAACAATTTCAAAATTGGTAAATGTATAGCTTTTTAAATAACCTGTTTAATTATGGTCGATTCAATAAATGTGTCCCTACCTGATCTTCTTGACCAATCAAATGCAGTGATGTTGTGACTGAATCATTGTTCGCTTCTTTATCATTAATTGACAGTTCCTTTGTAAAATGACGACAAAATGCAATGTATACACTATTTTGTCTGTTGCCTTCAACATTTGATGACATTGTGTTTTCTTTAACACAGAAGCTGACAAAAGATATACACGTCACAAACTGACGGTGGGGACAGATTTATTGAATTGGTTCTAGTTTCTGTGGAAGGGTAAGCTTGGTCTCCTTTGCGCGTGTACGGCAATAATTTTTATAGTTATTCATTGTATCAATTTTATAGGGGTGCATGTTCTCCCTGTGAAGATGACTTTCGCAAATGCCTTTTCCGGAAGTGAGGAAACGGAAGCAGATGCTCTCGGCGTCATTTATTTCCATTTGCTGCACCCAAAATGTTTCAAACGAGTATCAGTTTGGACATGTGCTAGGAAAATGTAAGTAATTTAGTAAATCTTCAAGGCTCAATATGTTAAATGTAGGTTATGATCGAAACTGCAGTTACCATGGTATTTTGTTATTTGAGTAATCAACAATGGAAGTAATAACAAAATATCCCAACAGAATTAGGCAACAGACAAAAAGACAAAGCAGGAGGAAATTCACTGGAATATGGTAGACCACAATGGTCCTAACTTAAACAGGCATTTCAAAACAAGTGGTTGGTCAATTATATTGAAAACTATTACGGAAATGACAAACAGCTTACTGATCATGATTCATAACGTCAATGAAAATGGGGAAAAGCAAAACTGCTGAACAGAATTGTCTGGGGCGGAAATCTATCGGGCAAAAGGTAAAGTAGGTGAAATACCATCGGCGGAAAAATTGCAATGATCTTGACTTAGTCAGTCAATTTATTTTTTACGAGTGTTTACAATTTGACATACATTCATTTGTTAAAATTGTTATTGGCAGTAATCAATTTTTTTTGTATCTGAAATTTTGTTCTTTTGCAATTCTCTGTGTTGTTGTAGAATGACAAAAGAAATTAAATAAATATTGTCAAATAATGTTACAAAACTATTTCACTCTATGTAGATACAAATTGTAAACCTTGTTTCGGCATACCAACTAAAAATGTAATGTTTCAAAGATAATGTTGAACGGCGACCAAAATAAGGATAAAAAATAATGCCAAGTTTTCTTACTTTTGACTTGATGAGTGCCCTGTGGGTGATTAAGTGTTGTTAATTATGTCGCCCCAGACGTAGTCAGGACGACATATTGTTATTGGTCCGTTTCTTTGTTATTAAGTCTCCCAAACGAAGTTTGGGAGACTTATTGTTTTTGTTGCGTTTCTTATTATTATTAAGTCTCCCAAACGAAGTCGGGAGACGTATTGTTTTTGTCCCGTTTCTTATTATTAAGTCTCGGGAGACTTATTGTTTTTGTTGCGTTTCTTATTATGTCGCCCCAGACGTAGCCGGGACGACATATTGTTCTTTGCCTGTTTCTTTATTATTAAGTTTCCCAAACGAAGTTGGGAGACTTATTGTTTTTGTTGCGTTTCTTATTAAGTCTCCCAAACGAAGTTTGGGAGACTTATTGTTTTTGTTGCGTTTCTTATTATTATTCTTCTTTCCCTTTCTTCTCGTCCACAATGAACTTGTCCGCACAAAATCTCAGAAACCATCAGACGTACTGCTTTCAAATTTTGTAGGATATTAGCCCCATGTATCTAGATGTGCAATCATCAAAAAATTTTTGAAAGAGGGTCCATTAAGGGTACATTTGGGGGCTCAAAAAGGGGTGGGGTCGTCCTATAGTAACCCTATGGGAAAATTAAATTTTGAATGATTTTCATCATATTCTTCACTGTTTCTCAAAAACTATTAACACTAGCTCCATGAAACTTTATCAGAAAGGTTATGGTCATGTAAGAAAGGGTTCCACAGCATTGGAA
>MJUU01001301.1:9596-21326 GCA_002080025.1 Modiolus philippinarum
GGGACCATCTAAGGACTATTGTGGCCAAGTTTGGTTTCAATTGGCTCAGTAGTTTCAGAGGAGAAGATCTTTGAAAGTGTTTTCCCATAGGGTCCAATGTTAAAACTATGATCCCCGCTGGCGGCCATCTTGGATATAGCACAGATCTGAAAAACAACTTTTTTGTAAGGGACCATCTAAGGACTATTGTAGCCAAGTTTGGCTTTAATTGGCCGAGTAGTTTCTGAGGAGAAGATCTTTAAAAATATTTTCCCATAGGGTCCAATGTTAAAACTATGTTCCCCGCTGGCGGCCATCTTGGATATAGCGCGGATCTGAAAAACAACTTTTTTGCAGGGGACCATCTAAGAACTATTGTGGCCAAGTTTGGTTTCAATTGGCCCAGTAGTTTCAGAGAAGAAGATCTTTGAATGAAAAGTTTACGCTGGACGGACGACGGACGACAGACGACAGACGGACGGACGGACGACGAACGAAAAGTGATGGCAAAAGCTCACCCTGGATCTAGCCAGGTGAGCTAAAAAGGATACGATTTGGCATTTGTCTTTTGATTGAAAAATCGTGTGAATGATTTCTGGTCCATGAAAATAAAGCCAGCAGTAATAAATTTGTATCATCTGACTAAATACTAAGATGTTTCTGTAAAGTAATGCTGGTAATAACAAATTTACCGAACAAAATCGTCAAGAGCCACAGTCAATGAGGCAAAAAGACAAAGCAAGTGGAAACCATCGGAAGAATTTTCGAACGCAGTGGTCCTGAATTGGCATATGCTGTGGATTAAACCGATTTTATGGCGCACCAAACATCCCATCTTTTTTATGAGGTATTTACACCTCCAAAGTCCAAACAAGCCAAATCCTTTAAGAAAAAAATCAGTTTTTCATAACAGTTCGAGCAAAAAAGCCGAATGAAGACCTCTTAAATAGTTTAAATCTACTTGAATAGTCTTCAATATGTCAGCTGTAGTGAAATATACACAAAAATTTGTATTTAGCATTATTTTTTCATCACAAAGAACCTGAATATTTAAAATTTTCCTTTCATTTTAAGGGGGGTGCTTATTTTGACCATTGTAAACCTATATTAAGTATGACACTAAATTTTTTGGACACAATTAATTTCTAACACAACGTGAACCATCAACACATTGGCAATTCATAGATATCGATTCAAATTTTTCTACGACTCTAAGGTCAGAATGTCTTAAAATACTGAAAATATCTAAAAATCCGGAAAATTTCCATAAAAAACATTATTGACTTAGATGGTCTTATTTTTCAAAACTATATCAAAACTGAAAAGTTAGACATAAAAACTATATCACATGACATCTTATAGGTATTAATGTTCATTTTTGCAGGGAGAGGGGGAAATATGTGTAACCCAAGAATAAAAAAAAAATCGAAAAATGCCAAAATTTATACAATGTATTCATTGTAAAGAGTATTTAATTTTCTACAGATGTGCAGTGTGCTTGATTTCTAATCGGTTATATATTTTTCACATTTGGAGGTGCTATTTATCAACAGCAAGTTGGCATACAACATGTACCAATGGACAATAATTTTGCTCCTCTACTCGCAGACTTTTTTTATATTCTTACTAGACTGTATGTTTTCAGGGTCTCGTAAAAGATCATAAAATAAAAGATGCTAGATTCTTCAATCTCACTTATAGATATATTGATGATGTTCTTTCCATCAATAATGCATCTTTTGCTAAATTGACACAATTGATATATCCTCCAGAACTGGAGATGAAGAAAACGACAGAAACCACTACATCCATATCTTTCTGGAAATACATCTCAAATTGATGAAAATGGTCATCTCAGTACTTAAATTTACACAAAAGGGGCAATTTTGATTTCAAAATTATCAATATTTTAACATGGACAGTAATATTCCAGCTTTTCTTGCTTACGGTGTGTATGTTTCAAAGTTCATTCGTTACGCGAGAGCTAGCACAAATTATACAAACTTTTTCATTAGACAAAGTATAATTTCATCTTATACGATCATTAAAAAGGTTCTTTAATAATCAGACCCTTGTTGAAAAATCGAAGTTTCGGTCCGGCCTCTGATTCTAGATTTCTTTTTTTACTTAGTACTGGAATGATATTTTTTTTTAACTTTCTACGACCTTTCAATACCAATTGCTGTTTGAGTTGTTACCGGACACTACAGCAATGGAAGAGGAGATTGGGCGTGCCATAAAACCGGTTTAACCCACCATTTCTTTTACAATGCCTGTACCAAATTAGGACCATTGCGGTGGACAATTTTTCCGATGGTTTCCACCTGATTTGTCTACTTGTTTCATGGACTTTGGCTCTTGACCACTATGTTCGGTAATTTTGTTATTATTCCCATTTGCTTTAATTTGATACCAAATTTTAATACATCCTAATTTTCTATAGAAAATTATAGAGCTTAAGAGATGAAACATGGGTTTTAGCGAAAACAGAAGAATGTATAATCAAACAACTCTTTTTTCCTAAGAAATAATTTTTTATGGTAGATCAATTGTACATGTATCAGAGATAAGCACAGTCCTTTTAATATGTATGCTGAACCTTTTTACGTCAAATGTGTGTTGACAGCTGGCCTAAGGTAATGGTAATGTAATACAGCAATGTTCTGGGTAATGATGATATGATGTGTAACGTGTATTTTTTTGCATTACAGGATAGAACTTCATTAAATGAGTTTGCATATTTATTAATTTCTTTTTCAGTTTATTATTTTAATTACCTAATAAGGGCACAATACAACTATTTTCTATAAATATCAACTATAAACAATAAGGCTCTAGTTTCCAGAGAGTACATTGAAATCCTAGATTTTACCTGTGACTGTGATTTTACCGGGACTAATATGAGCCTGCTAAATATTTGATTTTCATTAGTCCTCTATTTTTTTCCATTCGGAGAAGAGCTTGTGTCAAAATGTTTGGCTTTACATTCCTTATTATCTATACTTTTGGGTTAAACTTTGTAGTTTGTTATATGTAACATGAGTTTAATTTTTTGTTATCCATTTGTAGTGCACCAGATATGTGCAAGTTACGATATCTTCTTTTTTGGCCATTAATATAAAAATGCTAGTTGACGGACTTATTCCTTTTCATATCAAATATATGCTATTAGGGTCAATTTTCTGCTAATCTGTAGATCAGTTACACATATAATGGAGTTGTGCAAGATATTGTGATTTTTATTTTTTGAAAATTATACCATCAATGCAAGTTTATTGAATTTAGTCATTTTATGTCAAATATTTGCTATATAACATCATTTGTCCCCTAAAAGGAACGATAAATTTGATTACCATATCAAAATTCAGGTTGATGCGCGGGTACAAATACTGTTCATGTAGAAGAAATAAAATGCTTCTGTCACAATGTCACCTTTTCTATTTTATTGACAGGCAATATTTACTAATGTTACCAAACAAAATGCATGATTCATTTTTTTTAATTAAAAATCAATTAACAGTCACTGTCATTATCCAAAAGTAGATAAGCCATATTCGGCATCCTCATATGAAACCATACATATTCCACAGGTATGATCACATGGCGCATCTGGAGAATAGAGATTCACTTGTTAAAAAATAGGGTCTGTAAGTCTCGATCAAATTTTGAAATTTTGAACTAATTGTACCCGGAAATTGCATTAATTACTCACATAAATGGGGTTTTTGAATGTCATAATGCTCCAAAGTCATGTTTTGTCGGGAAACGTTTTCAAATTGCATTTGTTATCGTGATCTCTCAATGTCCAATGGCGAGACTTACAGAGTCTATTGTGAGGTGGTAAATCTTACAAGGATGTCAACAGAAACGTCTTGAAGATTTCAGTATCGGCCATTCTATTCGGATTAATTGTAACAGTAGCAAACATTAATTTCCTGGAAAATGCTTTAGATGATATCATTTGTTTGAAACATTTGTATAACCATATTAGATTGAAAAAGAAAAATTATCATGTGTTTTATAAGTATTTTTGCAATCAAAATTATTTCTGTTAATAGGCAATCTTGTGACAACTTATAACATTCTAAATTGATAAGAATTGTAGCATCTTTTCCTTCAAATAGAGATTTTGCTACTAAACAATATACTTGTTGTGTCTTCAAATATTAGATTTATTTGGATGATGCGTCGGAATCCAAGATTCAGAGAGTGTTCATACTGTTTCGTGTGGAATATAAATAAAATTCATAATTGTCATACTTGATGCTACTTATCATAAACAGTTTTATTTGTTTGGTTATTTGTTTAATATCCGAAACCTGTTTGCGTTTTTGTCCTTAGTTTTTGGTAATAGTACAAATACTCCGTCAAATTAATTTTAAAAGTGTTAGATATATTTTAGTTAGGTATATGTGCTTAATTTCAAGGTGACCTTTTTATTTCAAAGAATGAATGTTTACCTCTTTTGTGAGTTTGTCCATACAATGGTGAGAGATTCATAAAGTGTGTTTTGTAATCAGAACAAAATGATGAGATTCGTCTTCCTGCTATCTCTTCCACCTCTTGATTAGTTAGGCTCTGCATTACTGTAGCTTTATAGTTCAATGTTAAATTTGTTTCACCCTGTAAGACATCGATTCAAAAGGTTTATTACAATCTGGATTATAAATATGTTTAGTCCGATGCGTAATTAAATGAAATGAAAGTCATCACAAATGGAAAAAAATCTCCATTAAGGTTAAAGGCCCCTTTTTCAGTTCAATGTTAAACCTATGTAAATTTTATTTAAAATCCACAGCCTTAACGGCTTGTTGGTTCTTCACCAAACTTCGTTTGCATATAGCTGTTTCATTTGTGCATACAAAGCTACCATTCGTTGCAAGTTATATGAACAAATGAATGAGTTATTTATGATAATCAATATAAAAAACGGCAAATCATTCGAACAGACCGCATTTTTGTCCCAGAAAACATCCAACTACCACAATATTTTCAAGATTTTTTCTGCAAAATCATTCAATTTGTTGATACTATCATAAAATAATGGTAGCTTTGCATTGGCAATTATCTCAATAATTTACAGATAAATTTTTGGAATAAACCAACAACCCGTTAAAGCTGAGGGGTTTTACACATAATTCCTATAGGTTTAACACTGAACTGAAAAGGGGACCTTTAACCTTAACCTTAACACAGAAAAAGGGCAAAAGAACAAAAGCTTTATTTTTTTTTTTTTTTGAACTATGAGATCTTTTTATATTATTGTTTTTGGAGATTTTATTGGTCTGCCTATTAGTAAGATAGTTCCATTTTAATAGTGTTGTAAAATTATTTCCACGTTGTGGTTTAACTGATTTCTTTCTGGTCCTTAGATATGTATCATACTCAATTGCTTTATGCTTTTCTATTAAACTAGGAACACCTGTCAAAAGCTCACGAATAGGGTTGTCCTTTGTTATAACAAGTTTACAATTTGAATGTAGAAGTTTGTGCTTTGTTGTATTTACTTACCAATTCATAAATAGATGGTGTTGCGAATGGAATGGGTGATTTTGACAGAAGACACAATTGGCGTCTGATATCTTTAAATACAACATATCCCTAAAAGCAACGAAAAATACTTTTAGCTTATAATAATGATGTCTGATGTCATAAGGGAAAGTTGACATTGGTTACATCTTACCGACACGTTCGATTCATTATGGCAATCATTACTCATCAGATAAAAAATGCCTAAATTGTAGTTCAAGTATAGTCAGCCGTCTATGGTTTTAATATATTTACTTATATTCTGCTGAAGTGAAATATCCAGGTAAATCCTGCAATTTGATAGTTAAGCTTGACAGAGGATATGAGACCGTATTCCCGTGGTAGCGAAATCACAATTTTTGGACGCCTTTAAAGTAAAAGTTGTAGCACTTCAGTTCTTCGGGCTTCACAGGGGATACGGGTTCATATTTCCTGTCTTTGCCCTATATTCCTTTCGCCTTTGGGCTCAGGGATATAAAACACAGACAGGGAATATGAACCCGTAATTCCCCTATGAAGATTCCCGAAAAACATAATATTTGTAAGTATACTGATACTGACAGCTAACACTGATGATTTATATTTTGGTCATACTTCTTATTAATCTCTGATAAATTAAGGGGTGGTTCAGAGGTGATTCTAAACAAGACTGGGCAAATACAAAAATCTTCCCTTTGAGCGGTGACTTCCATACCGGTATGATTTGAATGTCACTATAAGCCGGAACTACAACAAAATGGAATTTAAAAAGGATAAGGACATGAACTGAGAATAAGCTAAGTGTAAGGGCAGTACAAATACGTGTTATTTTTAAACCGGGGCAAAAATTGACAGAATGTCATTGTGACTTACCGTATCAAAGTCATGGTAGTTAACTGTAGGTATTTTGTTCTCATACTCGGATACATCACCGACAACAATGGTTACTGTGTTAGCATCAGCATCATGTGTGATATCCTGAGGAATACGCCTGTCTCCTTCTACTTTTACTAAACGGTATGTCTGTAATTACAAGTCATTATTAATGAAAGAAATAAAGTAATGATGATAATATGTTTTTGCTTATAAAATAAATTTAAAAAATATTTTCGATTACTGATTTGATGTGTTAAAAGGTAACATTTAGGCCTAATATATCTCCTAAACTAAGTCTACAAAAGTTCCATGACAACACACTTCAATATTTTGTTGGTTTAAAGAAACGTTCGTGGATAAGCTTGACTACCTTGAGTATTCACTAATAGTAGTTTATTTAAATTCAGTAAGTGGCAATTGCAACGATTAATATTAGAGTCAAACTTCAAAAGAAATAAAAAGTTGAAAGTGGGGGCCATGAAATATTACTTCATTTTTTTATTCAATATTTACATTTCAGTTACTATTGTTGTCTTACCTTACATACACAACTTTGTAATATTGCTGTAATCAACAAGGCTAGTGCGAATGTTTTCATTTTTATGCTTGTTCTATCTGAAAAAAAAAACAGAATGTAAAAACATTTACCGTAAAAAAATCATAAGTAATAATACACTTTCTATCCCTTTCCTTCATCTTCTATAAGGATTAACCACATTTCTACAACAACAGCAATACAACAACAGTAATATATCAATAAACAGTACATTCATGTGGTCTCCTTGTCCTAGAATTATTATTTGCCTTTTTTTGTCTATGCCATATTGTCTCAATATGTGTTAAATCTGAATTGCCGAGTTTTTCCGATTTTTTTTGTCTATGCCATATTGTCTCAATATGTGTTAAATCTGAATTGCAGAGTTTTTCCGATTTTTTTTATTTTGAAATTCCGCTTTCTCTCTTTTTGCTTCGGTATTTGTTTTGCCAATGTATTGTAATGTGATCTTTATTGACTACGCTTTTATATACGGACAATATAAATATGTCGAAACGCCGTTTTCAAAAGTGCAAGCCTTATTTCGTTTCAAACGGAGTTAAATGATCTCAGGCGTTTCCAAATACTTATAGCATAACAGAAGAATCAGATTGCGTTTCATGAAAAAATGATATCTACGTGTCTAAATGAGATTACATCTTCAGTCAACTTAAGAAATAGATTATTGCAAGCGGGCTCTATGCAAATTAGAACATGGGCAGACCTTATATTTGTCAATATTTTATACCGAGCGATAGCGAGGTATAAAATAAAGACAAATATAAGGTCTGACCATGTTCTAATTCGCATAGAGCCCAATTGCAATAATCTACTTCGATTCTAATATATTTAACAAGCGTTTTGAACATTCGAAGCGGCTCTTAGAGGGCGGTATTGGGTTTGACACTAGAATTAAAATATGTCGGAAAACTGCATGCAAACACTCAAAAATGGACATAGAGAAATCTAAATTCGTTATTTTTTTAAAACAAGTTGCTCATAAGCTTATGAATTTTAAATACGGATATTTTAAAATCGAAGCGGGTATAAATGTGAGTTGGTTGTATTTCTGATTTATATGACTGCTTAGTTATGTTATATTTGAAGCCAAAAGACAAAAGAAAAGGAATAAAACTCATATTGATAATTTTATTAACGTTAAAAATTAGAATTTTTATATCTAAATTGTAGAGCATGATATGCAACATGGATAAGATTTCATAACAACAACAACAACATTCGTTGCTAGGTTACGGTCATGTCAATTTCAGTTCCGAACTTTAAATTCAGTAATTGTTGTAAATTTCTATTATTGTCATTATTTGATGAAGCTTTTGGGTGATTCATTGTTTAAAATTTTATTTACACATGAATATTGAGTGAATAAAACGTGAAACATTACATTGTAAAAGATATACGCATGTGCTAAAAAATATTGTTGGAATTAGTACATAGCTTTGTTTCCAAAGCCAAAGCAGAGAGTCATATTAGAATAGGTAACAAAGAAACAAAGGAAAATGATGTGTTTCTTTCTTGTGAAATATTACTTCGTCATACAAAAAAAAAAGATTAAATTGACTTAAAGGGTAAGATTTAAAAGATTATTTGTAATTGTCATATATGCTTTTGGATATCTATCCTTTTGGGTTTGCATCCAACCCATTAAACAAAATTTTGAGAAACAGCGTGAACGGTTGTCATTTTTATTCAGGATACTGATTCTTATGATCAATTCAACAAATATATCACAATCTCATATAAGGACTATTCTTAAAAACTTTTCAACTATTAGAAAGTATTTGACATGTAAATTATCCTTAAGAACCAGAAATTTTTTTGGAAATGTAATAAATGCATAAGAAAAAATTTAGGAAGCTTAAACTCATGTAATATCTGACATTTGGAAAAAAAACCAGAAGCTTAATGTACCTTTTTTATACATATAACACCCTTATTATTTTTTTACATTATATATACTTCCTTCAGTTACCTACCTACTAGATCTATCTTAAGCTTAGTTTTGATAATAAAATATTGGCTGGATTAGACCTTTTATATCTTGTAAATTGTGAACTCTAGAGACCCCGGAGAACGTAAATTACTGATAAAATAAAGATGTTATATTTCACATCCTTGTTTAGTCCTTTTAGCCGATTTGTTTTTACGCTGAACATGTTTTGACGTAGATTCCATGACGTTTATCTTTGCCAATATTAGACAAAATGAAAAACAAGTGATTATTCGATAAGACAATGGCCTCAACAATAACAGCATTAGCAATGTTAAAGTCTGTTTCACTTCCTTTAGATAATGGAAATTCTCTTCTGCTGACTTTAATATTGCATATTTCGGCACCGGATTTTGCATGGTTGTGTAAAAATATTGTACACTTCTGAAACATCTTTTAATTTGATGATTTTCAATGCACATGGAAAGAAAAAATACTTTTTTAAAATGCTCCATGCTTTTAAGGGATAATATTTTCGGCGCACCATTATCGAGAAGACTGGCCCATTCTGAAATAGGTATTGGCAGGTATTGATAAACAAGTCTTACTATGGCTTTTACCATGTGCTGGGACCCCCCTTTTAGTTAAAGAAAAAACATACTCGTAAATGAAATAATTAAACAAAATACCCAAACATGTAATTGAAATAAGCGTGCATTAAATGCAAAAGAAATATTTGACAGAAATTGTTAATGTTCTGCTAATTTCTATTTGGTGTTTACAAACAAAGTGTCCATGGATTACAATTGTTAACCCCAAACGAGTACACCTTGCTTTTAATAGGTAGGTCAACTCGGGTCATCTATTTTTCCAAGTTACTTGGTCGCCCTTAAAACAGGACAATCCATCACCTAGAGATTTTCACCTGTTTGAAAAAATTATGAAAATGTACATGACTGCAGACTTTTCTGCATGCCGCGTAAACGGCAAATTCAACATTTTTCAGTTATGTATGGTTATTCTTGATTTTCATACCAAATATGATAAAAATTGGTGTAAAAATAAAGCTAAAATCGTAAGATTTCCATTATCTAAAGAAAGTGGGACAGACTGTAACACTGGACATTCCATGTACCTTTTCAATAATAGTTAAAAACTCGTTACATTCAAACATTCAATTAAACAAAACGAACCGCGGCATTGACAAAAGAAATAGACTTAAGGCATAAAGGAGTGACTTTGAAATAAATTTCGGACGATTATTATTTTTTTTTATTTATTTATTTATATTATTTATTTTTCTTTATGCTTTCGATGTTCCTTGTTGAATGATAAAATACCCAAGTCACTGTAAATTAATTTTCTGCAGATGGTCATTTTGACAACTTATGTCACGTCAGTGATGATTAAATCAAAACATTTGAAAGACCATAACGTAGAAGGTGTAAAAAAGCTGATAAAGAACAAATTACCAAGAGGATGTTATCGCTACTTTGAGGTATGTCTTTCTAGCGGAATTGTAGTGTCTTTTTTTCTCTCGTTATATTGATCATAGTTCTCTTCAGAATATTTGGTAAATATAACAAAATACTAAAGTAACAGTTAATTTAGTTTCTGTATATGGAATTTTACACAACCTATGTTTTCTTCAGTGCAGACAAAATCAGCTTTACATTTGAAAGTCCATAAACTATAAAATATGTCAAAATATATGTCGAAGTATGTCAAAGAATCTATAAAAAAATCCAAAATCAGCTAGGGACAAAGCTATATTGTCATTTTTCTGCTTTCTTGTAGTTGTTATATTTACCAGCTATGGACGGCGGAAAAGGCAAAAAATACGTAAAAACGAAACAAACAAGTAATTTCTAAAACATACTAAAATACAAAACAAACAGGTATGGTTATAAAGACTATCAACATTAAATGAAAAACTAACAGCCTAGAATGTCAAATCAACAGGCTAGAATACAGAACTAACAGACGTCAAAGGGTAAAAAATACGCCAAAACGGAACAAACAAGTAATTTCGGATACATGTTGAAATACAAAACAAACAGGTATGGTTGTAAAAACTAATTGAAAAATTACTGCTAAAAGTTAAATCAACAGACTATAGTATAAACCCGGTGTCATTTAGCTTATATAGTAATGACATTTTTATTTCGCGTACACACAATGTCCCCTTTACGACCCTCATGTTTTTTCTCAGAAAACGTCACCTAGCGTTAATTCGATTATAAGCTGTTCGTTGAACATGCGACGTCTGTTGGTTTTGCATTGTAGTCTGTTGATTTTAACTTTTGGCTGTTAATTTTTCAATCAGTTTTTACAACCATACCCGTTTGTTTTTTTTTCAACGTGTATCCGAAATTTTACTTGTTTCTTGCGTTTTGACGTATTTTTACACTTTGTTATCTGTTAGTTCTGCATTCTAGTCTGTTGATTTAACGTTCTAGGCTGTTAGTTTTTCATTTAATGTTGATTGTCTTTATAACCATACCTGTTTGTTTTGTATTTTAGCATGTTTTCGAAATTACTTGTTTGTTTCGTTTTGACGTATTTGTTTGCCCTTTCCGCCGCCCATAACCAGACGAACAAAAAGAACATTTAATTATGTCTGATATTTTATTTATTTTGTCTTATTCAGGTGACCATCAAGACAACTGATATCTCTTCACTGCAGATAAAATTTTACTATAATATGATCGAAATTACTAAGAAATAAAACCAGTAACCGCAGAGGGCAGAGCTTTGTACACTAGTGTGAACCTAGCCTGCAATTCTCAGCCTGCAATTCTTCTAGCCTGCAGTTCATTCTAGCCTGCAATTCAATGGTGCGTTCGGCATTTGTTTTGGGAATGCAATGTTTTAAAACTTAAAT
>MJUU01001302.1:4720-28852 GCA_002080025.1 Modiolus philippinarum
TTTTTTTTCCGCCAACTTTTAAACTCTTCGGCCCAAAACTGTACGCGACATGTCGAATTGAGCTTTCGCACAAAATACCGGGCAGACATAAACTTTTCGCAGTCGAGGGCCACATTCGGAATTTTGTTCCGTTACGGAGTTCTTCCCCTTTTCACTAAATACCTTGTGATCACTTAAACTCAGAAACCGTAAGAGATAGCTGATAACATGTAATGAGGAAAATGTTCAGTGTTACGTGACACAAGTTCCTTACATTTCGGTCGAAAGGAAGCGGGTGACTTTTTATTGAGTTATTTCCCCTTAAAGATTTTCACTTTTCGTAAAAAAATTTTTCTTGGAAACCGTAAGTCGTAGAGACCTGGGACCACCACCAATCAACTTAGAAGTAAGAAAATGTGTATCTTATCAAGATCTACATTTATTACATTTAGTCCAAAATTTTTGGACCAACCGTCATGGACCTAGGGTCTGAAAACTGTTCTGGGGTCCGAAATGGAGGTTTTCTGCTTATATCACAGAAACGGTAAGAGATAGACAGAAACCTTAACCAACAAAAATGTTCAGTTTAACATAATCTATAAAATGACACCAAGAAAAAAATTCCACCTCCTTAGCAACATAATGAAATCCTTAGCAACCATATATTTTTATAGTATATCTTGGAAACTGTGATAGATAGTTGATAACATGTAATAAATAAAATGTGTATTTTATCAAGATCTACATTTAATATATTGGGTCAAAAATTATTGGACCAAGCGTTATGGACTTAGGATACGAAAACTGTTTTCCGGGTCCAAAATTGAGGTTTCTTGCTTATATCTCAAAAACTGTAAGAGATAGAAAAAAACTTTGAATTGCGAAGATGTTCGGCCTTATATTACCTACAATATCACATTAAAATCAAAGTTCAAAGTCCTTAGCAACACAATGAAATCCTTAGCAACCATAGATTTTTTTCGTGATAAATGATTTAACCCGTAAACCGAAAGAGATGGCTAATGACATGTTATGGGGAAAATGTTCAGTTTTACAAAATACGACTTTGTTAACGATTTAAATTTTTTAGTTCAATGATTTAACTCGTAAACTGTAAGAGATGGCTGATGACATGTAATGAAGAAAATCTTTCTTGTTTCATCCAGCCAAAACACTTATTACAGACTTTGCTAAAAATTTTCTTCGGGTAGACCTACATTTGTTCTCTGAACAAATGACTTATATTTTTATTTTTACAACAGGCATGTTCGCAAGTCTTCTACGTAGCGATTTTACACACAAAAATTATTATAAACAATCGACTTATGTCATTAATTGCATTTCACTTGAAATAAAATGTCTATTTCAACTGCAGGCGCAGATCCAGGCAATTTGAAAAAACGGGGGGTCCAATAAGAAATAATAGGTAATTTCGCCAATCGGAGCGAGGCGCGAAAATTTTGGGGACTATTTAAGAAATAATTCATGGCAGTTATATGGTTATTGGAAATTTAACCATGGGCTGGGCCTTTATATTCGAATTTAACCCAGAACGTTTCACTAAGAATTCTAACATGGCTGTAGTTAATCGTCAACTAGTATAATACTCGATAACCATATATTTCGCAAATGCGCAAGTGGTATCGAAATATGAGTAAACGGGACGAAAAACAACAGTGTTTTTAATTTTGTTCGTCTTAGTTTATGAAGGAAATAAAGGTTAAAAACAGTTTTAATTAAATTATGTCATTCAGACACGTAAATGTGTAGTTTTGCTTTCGATTTGATTTTTGAACTTGCATCTGTTTGAAAACGTCAGATTGTGTATTGTGACGTCATAGATAAAGACAGCAATGGAGGCGGAAAATCCACCTTCTCTTAGGTCGCTTCAGAATGGAAAATTCCATTTTCTGTCATTTTAGAATCGAAATAATTCATGGCAGGTATATGGTTATTGTCATTTAACCATGGGTTGTGCCTTTATATTCGTAAATTTAACCCCTCGCTAACGCTCTGGGTTAAATTCGAATATAAAGGCCCAGCCCATGGTTAAATTTCCAATAACCATATACCTGCCATGAATTATTCCTTAAGTGAAACATCAGGATATTCATTAAAATACATGATTGTCCAAAAAAGGGGGTTCCGACCACGGACCCCGCTTGGATCCGACAATGAACTGCATTTACATTTCACGCGATAAAAAAAATAAACAGCTGCGCCAAGTCGCATGATACGCCCGTCGTCACCCCTTGAAAACTTTAAGTGATTAAAGAATGTGGCTCTCAATTTAGAATACACCTATAACTGCCAAATTAAGCATGATATCTCTTTAATGAATCAATTTGCAAAGTTTGAAGTGAGCTGATCAAACTATTAATCAGTTAGAGTGCATTATGTATAAAATTGCCTTAAATTTGAAACATAAAGTCCCATAACTCTTCCAAGAAAAATCGAAATTTCACGAAAAGTATACAGACCATGAAACCATCATATCCAATACCTGTACAAAGTTTGAAGTGAACTAGCCATAGGTTTGTCAAGTTAGAACACAACATGTGAAAAATTGCCTTAGAATTCATAAATAAAGTTCCATAACTCTTGCAAGAAAAATCAAAATTTCACGAAAAAGTATACAGATCATGAGGCCATCATATCCAATATCTTTCCAAAGTTTGAAGTGAATTGGTCAAAGATTTGTCAAGGTAGAGCGTGACATGTAAAAAATTGCCTTAAAATCGACAATTAAAGTCCCATAACTTCTACAAGAAAAATCGAATTTTCACGAAAAAGTATACAGATCGTGAATCCATCATACCCAATACCTCTACAAAGTTTGAAGTGAATCAACCAAAGGGTTGTCTAGTTAGAGCGGGACATATAAAAAATTGCCTTAAAATTGACGAATAAAGTCCAATAACTCCAACAAGAAAAATCAAATTTTCACAAAACGTATACAGATTTTGAGTCCATCATACCCAATACCTCTACAAAGTTTGAAGTGAATCGACCAAAGGGTTGTTGAGTTAGAGCGCGACATGTAAAAAATTGCCTTAAAATTGACGAATAAAGTCCAATAACTCCAACAAGAAAAATCAAATTTTCACGAAAAAGTATACAGATCATGAGGCCATCATACCCAATACCTCTACAAAGTTTGAAGTGAATCGACCAAAGGGTTGTCTAGTTAGAGCGCGACATATAAAAAACTACCTTAAAATTGACGAATAAAGTCCAATAACTCCAACATGAAAAATCAAATTTTCACGAAAAAGTCCACCATACCCAATACCTCTACAAAGTTTGAAGTGAATCGACCAAAGGGTTGTCGAGTTAGAGCGTGACATGTAAAAATTTGCCTTAAAATTGACGAATAAAGTCCCATAACTCGTACAAGAAAAATCGAATTTTCCCGAAAAAGTATACAGATCATGAGGCCATCATACCCAATACCTCTGCAAAGTTTGAAGTGAATTGGCAAAATGGTTATCAAGTTAGAGCGCGACATATGAAACGGACGGACAGACAGACGGACGGACGGACGGACGGACAATCGGACATTGGTATACCATAATACGTCCGTCATTAGACGGGCGTATAAAAAATCACACAACATTATTGCACATTTTCTTGATATTTTCTAATTTGCCAAATTTACATCGTGACTTCCAATTTATATACTTTGTCCTTTGTCGCAATTATAAGAAAATTTTAGACTGTTTTAACGAGTACATTCAATCAAAATAATTTTTAAAGCAATCTATACGTGTACAAGATCGAAAAGAATGTTTATTACAAGTGGCCGTAAAAATACCCAAGTATGTAAAGACAAAATTTTTTAGCCAAATATTTAAGAAGACAAAGCTCCATTTCCCTGCACAAGACATCGGTGGATCCAACCTTCAAAACAATGGAGTCCAGAAAAAGGTGATTCCAGTTTATTTTTGCCATTTTTGTCAATTCTCGTGAGATCGCTTTGTATCCACCAAAATCAGAATTTGCACAAGTATTTATATTTATGCATGTGTGATTGCGCCTAGAAAATGATTAATTGACATGAAAATCTCGAACATATTATTTATTTCCACCAAATAGATCAAATAGTACAATACCAAATCATTTGTTTGCATTTGCAACAACAAAAAAATATTCTTCAAATCAAAATTGAATTATTTATTGCCATGACAAGTAGGATTAGAATATTTATTTTCATTGGCACCAATATTAAATTATTTATTTTAAAAATCACCCACCCCACCACTCACCCCAGAGATCAAATGGAACAAATATTTAAACAAGAAAAAAAAAATAACAAATTTTGCAGAAGATGTCATTTTTTGTCAAAATTGAGTCAAATTTTGAAAACACTGAAAAGAATCGACTCTTTTCAAGTTTTTGTGCTAGGCCGTGTTCAATCCTTTTGTTTTATGTGTTTCCTTATTATACATATCTTCACTAAATACAGATACTCTCTATAGATTATTTACGGTAATTGTCCAAAAATGTCCTGAGGAACCTTTGTATAGTAAATTGAAGCGGCTATTGTTTTGTCATTCATGTTCAAAACTTTAAAATGGAGCTAAATTCTTGGACCAAAAAGTGGCCTTATCGTACCTTGTCTTTTTCTTCTCTTGTTCAATTTACACCATTTGTGCATTCAGATACAGTATTTGAGAAAAAGATACAGTATTTGCATATTAATGCAATCTTGCATAAAGACATAAAATAATTACATGTATGTAAAACTGAACGTGTGAATACAGCTTGAGTTAAATGAAAAACAGCCAATCAAAGATTGGGACCCCCCTCCCGCTACCCCTTTTTGGACCTCCTCCCCTTGTAAAAAAGACAAGTGTTTTTAAACTAAATTTCTTTCTGTTGAAACAAACATGAGAGGTAGAATTTCAAAAAGTAAAGGTTTCTGAGAATTTTAGAAAATTTACAAAAATTAGAATCAAAGATTTTTGCAACCTGACTGTTGAAAATTACCATTTTTACTGTAAGAAATTGAAAAAGATATGGTTGCTAGGTAGAAGTCCAAAAAATAATGGGTCTTTGAGAGTTTCAGGAAATTTACCAAACTTAGAATCAAAGATTTTTGCAATCTGACTATTGAAAATGATCACTGAAACTATAAGGCATCAAAAAAGATATGGTTGCTAGGTAAAATTCCAAAAAGTAATTGGTCTTTGAGAGTTTCAGAAAATTTACCAAAATTAGAATAAGTTTTTTTTGCACTCTGATTATTGAAAATGATGTTCACTACTGTAAGGAAATGAAAAAGATATGGTTGCTAGGTAGAATTCCAAAAAATAGTAGGTCTTTGAGAGTTTCAGGAAATTTATCAAAATTAGAATCAAAGATTTTTGTAATCTGACTATTGAAAATCATCACTAAAACTATAGGGCATCAAAAAAGGTATGGTTGCTTGGTAAATTTCCAAAAAGTAATTGGTCTTTGAGAGTTTCAGGAAATTTACCAAAATTAGAATCAAAGATTCTTGCAACCTGACAATTGAAATTCATCATTATAACTTTAAATAATTGAAAAAGATACGACTGCTAGGTAGAATTCCCAAAAAATAGTAGGTCTTTGAGAGTTTCAGGAAATTTACCAAAATTAGAATCAAAGATTTTTGCAATCTGACTATTGAAAATCATCACTGAAACTTTAGGGCATCAAAAAAGATATGGTTGCTATGTAGAATTCCAAAAAATAATGGGTCTTTGAGAGTTTCAGGAACATGACCAAAATTGGAATCAAATATTTTTGCAATCTGACCATTGAAAATGATCATTAAAACTATAAGGCATCAAAAAAGATATGGTTGCTAGGTAAAATTCCAAAAAAATAATTGGTCTGTGAGAGTTTCAGGAAATTACCAAAATTGGAATCATATTTTTGAAATCCTAGTGTTCATAATACAAAAAAAACCAAAGTTGCAAAAATGAACAGTAAATTTAGGTATGCTGTACACGTGTTTCAAGGAGTAACCTCTCATCAGCAGCATTAAAATCAAACAATATGGAAAGCCATAATCAAAAAATTGTAAACAAAGAAGTACTCATTATCAAAAATATCGAAATAGAAATCCAGTACTATGGACATCCACCGAGTGCCATACACGAAATGAAGCCGTAGTATTTCTAAAGGGTTAGAATTTTGATAAAACGATAAATTTCTATAAATCGCTAGGTAAATTTTCGTGCCAGACAGGTCTGACTATTGGATTGGTGAATACCCCCGGGGGTCATACTAGCTGATGACATTAAAAAGTTGCTTAATTATAAAATTTCATGTTGGAATTTCAAAAATTATTAGTCATTGACATTTTCAGGAAATTTACCAAATTTGGCACCGGGGTCTAAATTCTAAAAGCTTAGAACGGATTGAAAGAGCAATCCCAATGATTCCCCATGAAAATATAAACCACAAAATCAAAATTATACATAAAGTTCCAGTCGTTCTGATGAGTACTGATTGTTTAACATTTTTTGGCCCCTTAAAGGCATGCCCCCAGGGGTCATACCAAAAGTCCGCTATCATCAGTAAATGAGATGCATATAATCGAACTTGCATACAAAGTTTCAGCTTCAAAACATGAATACTTCAGAAGATTTCACTTATTACTGGATATCTCGAAATACATTTTCGCTCATTTTTCCGCCCTGAGGGCAAATTTCAAAATTCCGAAACCTTCGGCACAGACAACTTTTATAGTG
The DNA here is from genome assembly GCA_002080025.1 of Modiolus philippinarum. NCBI lineage: Eukaryota > Metazoa > Mollusca > Bivalvia > Mytilida > Modiolidae > Modiolus > Modiolus philippinarum. Next base: position 11,422 of record MJUU01001302.1, read on the forward strand.
TTACTTATACACTTATTACAAGGTTTCTGCGATTGAAGGTGTACGAGGAGTTCTAGCGGAATCGATTTTTTCGTTTTTTGGACCCCCTAGAGGCCATGCCCTGAGGGGTCATACCAAAGTTCCGACACCCTCTGTGAAGTTGTTGCATAATATGTGAGTCGATTCCAACTTTCTAGCCCAAATGGCCTTAGAAATTTCTTCAATTATTGGATATCGCAAAAATTCGTTTTCGCCCATAATTTGCCCCTAGGGCGTTTGACCTAAATTCCGAATCCACAGTGCACTACTTCTGATCATACTCTAGTATGGTGCCAAGTTTCAAATTTGTATCTCTTATAGTTTCAATGCTATCGGGGAGCATTACAAACGCATGTACGTACGGACGGACTGCATTACATAATCCCCCCGCTTTCGCTAAGCGGGGGGGACAATAACGCCATTTGATTTTAAATTGATTGAATAACAAAATAGCAAAGTCACTGTGATTTTAGTTCCAGGATATGGCTACTTCGGCAAATTATGTCCTCGGTGCACATCACATCAAAATATTTGGATAAACATTAACAATAAGTTTGTAAATAAGGATTTCTTAAAGTGCGAGTTCATATGAAATGTATAGTACAAATAACAAATGAAATTTTTATTAGCGGAATTGGAGATTCGCTCGTGTTGCGAATTTATTCGAAGGTTGAATCTGGCAATATTTTGAATGTCTCTGTGATTTAATATATTTTTAGTAGAGGATAGCTTTTGAAGATATGGAAAAAATAATTTCACCCAAATTTTAACTCGATTAAATGAAACTAATAATTATTCGTCTTCAATACTTGTATATTAAACTCGAACTTTTAGTACACCGAAATCTAATCCAAACTGAAACTCCTACTCATCTTTTCAAACTCGAGTTTTTCCAAACACAGTGAGACCAAACGAATACGTCTACTACTAAAAGTGATTGAAGTTTGCCTCGAAGGTAAAATTTCCGGTAATCACCGATGCATCCACGTTAAAACCCGATTCGTACGTACATGTATTCCGCATTCGTCGCTTTATGTTTCGTTTGTCACTTACAACACCTAACAATGAACGGTCCTTTTGTTTCTTTCGTATGTTTAAATAAACTTACGTTCGTTTCGTTACGTTCGTGAGTTATCGAGAAATCTCTATAGAGACCCATGTAAAGTGTGGAAAACGCTCTTTTCTCAGTTATCCCTTTTTCATTTATAAAAAAAATAATTTCTAGATCTTTTGCTGGCATAATAAAATAAATACTTTGTGCATTGAAAAAAAAGAATGAACTGCGCTTTGAAATTGTTCGTATTAACAGTTGATATTTGAATATGAAGAAGAATGAAAAATGCTCCCAACAGAGGAATATTGACAATATTATAGACTATAGACAAAAACGTTTAATTGGTTAAAGCGTCTAGTTTAACGATTTCCCTGTGATTTATTGTCATTCTGTTTTCATTTAAGCGTGCAAATGATGATTGAAAAATCTTGATCTTTATCCATTTTAGGAATTAATCGTCAATGGACTATGTTCCCCGAATGTTCATAATCATATATAATACACTTTTATTTAAACTTGTATATTTCTTTTCGCACTCCGAAAATCTTCAATTGTTTCAATTTTTTGAAAAGAAAAGAAAACATATTGTTTTCTTTATATATCGAAATATTAAGAGAAAGTAATGTAAGTACCAATTAATTTTCGAAGTTGGGAGGGTGCTGTAGGGCGTTATCTATAGATGGATAGCCCAACTTCTTTTGTGGATCCTCCATTTTCACCCACTAGATATTATTGATGATGTCAATACGCTTGTACAGGCATCTTCCTATTTGTTTCATGTAAAATTAACTTTCACGTCAACATGTAAATGCCTTTTTGCATACCGGAAATCTGCAATTGTTTCAATTTTTTGAAAAAAAAAACAACATATTATTTGTTATTTTAATATATCGAAAAATTAGGAGAAAGTAATGTTAGCACCCAATAATTTGCGATGTTGAGTGTGCCGTGCTATCCGTACATGGATAGGCCATGCAATTATTTGAGATAAGATTTAAAATAAGCTCAGAATAAAGTTTACAGACGAACAGGAAGTCCTTTTGTGCCACCGTATAACCAGCCCAGTTAAAGAGTTCAATTGAGTTTCAGTTGAAGAACCTTAATAGTACATAAATTGTATAATTGATGCAATGACAAAAATAATTTTGACTTGGCACGCAGCACTCTATGATAATACAAACCAGACACCCTCATCACAGACATCCTTTCGTAAAATATCATCTATGCAGTCTGGGACCCGTTGGATTCAAACAAATGTTTCAGGGACATACCCAGAAACCACTGCCATAGAGTTGGTACGAAAGCCACAAACAACGAACTAGTGTACAAATACAAAGTAGCAATAAATGTAATATTGAGTATTAGACGAGTGATTAAGAAAATAACACAACTTCAACTAAGTATATTAAAGCATAATACAAGGAAGAACTGTTAATTGAGGATGATGAATAGTTAAAAAAGGATTGATTGATTAACTAGTTTAGAAGATAACGACCAGTGAGAAACATTTCAGCTATATAGGGACGAGAACAAGATAATCAATTCAAAAATATGTTAAGTAAAAGAGGAAAGAAATATAGGTGGAAAGGGCAACATTTTCGATTGCCACTAGAAAAGGAGAAATGGGTAGGGGCAGGAAATTTTGCTTTCTATACCACACCAGTGATCTGCTTTCTAGCGAGAAATATAGGTGTCTTTATACAGCATGGAGCTTGGAGTTTCTCCATTCAGTTTGGCTACAATGGTTCGCGATCAGGCTTTCCATATAATGACCTGACTAAACCTCATAGACAAAGTTTTCCCCTATCCACCAGCCCGACAGCATTGTAGCAGGAGCCCCTGAAAACCAATTCAGTTTCCGGGGTTCTGATGGATAAAAAACAACGGGAAGATAAACTTCACATCATGATGGCCAGTGTTACTTAGCCGTACCTGGCTTGGTTCCACTATAGGGAATTCCAATGTAGTATTTAGGGAAATAACTCGTCTGGTATTTTGGTGATTATTCAGAGAATTGAAGCCTACCCGCGTACAATTGGAGAAAAAGTCACACTCAATGAAATATAAAGAGCCTTTCTATATTTCTCAATAGAATAATAGACCAATGGATTTTATACATGTCCTGCCCTTATCAATTTTTCCTTTTTTATCGGCTATCAAAAGTAGCTGTGCCGATAATTCCACCTATCCTCATTTCTTTTTCTTACAGAAACTCTGTTCGGTAATTTTGTTAGTACCGCCATTTACAGAATTTTAAATGTGATTAACTCGTGCTGAAATACTTCTCACCTTAAATGAATCAATCAATAAATTAATCAATGTTTATGTTCATTTGTAATCTGCTAAATTTGATGCATATGTTGTAAAAATTTGTCATTCTTTATTAGCAATGTTAACTCTAGGCAACATCTAAAAGATTTTTTTGAAAGTATCATAAAATTCTTCTGACAGCGTGTATCTCTCCACTAATGCATCAGCATTGATGCACATGCTTTGAGGGACTATACCCATAAGGGTATCATGAGTGTACCTAGTACCTCAGCTCCCTTGGATCCTTAGTTATTTCATCCGATAATCATGATACCTAGAGGTTGATGAGCCAAGCCCATTATGTATAAAATATGAAAACCTGGACGTTATCCTTACATGGATAGGCCAAATCCCTATACTATGTGGATTCACACTTTCTCCAGATATGATTGATAATGCCAAAAAGCTTGTTAAGGTATCTTCCTATTCTGCGAGATAAGAATAAAAGATGGACTCAGAATAAAAACGAGCAAGAAGTTCTTTATTGCCACTGTCTCGTGAATACAGTTCAATTTAGAGTTCAACTGAGTCTCAGATTAAGAACCCTAATAGTACATACATTGTTTAATCGATGAAATGGCACTAATAATTTGGAATTGGCATGCAACTCCATAATAATACTACCCAGGCATCATTATGACAGATATCATCTGTAATACAATATACAGCCCGTCGGATCTTGACAAACGTTGCAGGACTACTTCCAGTAAGCATTACCGCCGAGTTGCTACGATCTGGCTATTATAAACTGGTGTCAAAAACAGCGAATTAATGTTCAAATACTACGTAGCAATAATTTTGAATATCGAACGTGTACTTAGGAGAACGACACAAATTCAGGGTTAAGAATATTAAAACATGGTTGGTTTTGAGCGCCCAGCAGGAAACGTAAATTTTATTAAGGATTAAAACAAGTTGATGAATAATTATGAAAGGATAAAAACATGAGAAAGATGAAGTGACAATTAAAAGTCATTCTGACGATTTCAAAATCCACCCTTATTTCTTTTTGTTAAATGAACTTGTTCTCGTCTTGACATAGCTGAGATTTTTTTTACTGGACGATAACTTCAATCAATCAATCAACAAATAAATCAGTGTTCCTGTACATTTTAAATCTGATTAGTTTGCTGCATATGTGGTTTTTTTTTCATGCTTTCCAAAAGCAATTTTTCCGCAAGGTAAAATCTAAAAGATTGATAAGTTAAAGCTGACTTCCAGTGAGCAATGTTTCAACTACATGTATATCAGAACAACGAGAACAAGTTATATAAAGGTGGAAGGGACAACCAGGACTAGCGATTTTGATTGACACTGAAGAATGGGAGAAATGAGTAGGGGCAGGAAATTTAGCTTTCTATACGATCGCTAATTAGTTTGCTCTCCTTTGAAAATTATAGTAAGGGGTTTATACTGCATGGAGTGGGGCGTTTCGCCATATAGTTTGGCTACAATGGTTCGCGGTCAGGCTTTCGCTATTATGAATGACTACCCCGATAGACTGGCCTTTCTCTGTCCACCACTTGGGGAAGCCCCTGGCAGCTCTGAAGCCGGAACCCTTGAAACTCGATTCAAATACCGGGAATATATTTAAAAAAATAATGAAAGAAACACAAAACACAAAGATGACGACAGCATGTATCTCTGACACATGCAGCAGCATGGACGCACATGTAAGGGGGGGGGGCTTTACCCAATAAGTGTATCATGGGAAGGCGTTATACCTGTGCTCTGCATATCCCTAGTTATCTAATCCGATAACGTTGGTAGGTAGCTATAGGTTGGTAAGGCAATATCCCTTAATTTTATGCAGTTCTCTACAAAAATGCCCTCACCTGAAATGGTTTTCAAGGTCTTCAGCTAGAGATACCCTGATACCGGTTATGCAAAAGCCCTACCTATGCTGATTAGAAGGCCATAATACGGAGAGCCTGGCTTCGAATAATTGTAGACAAAATCTAAAGAAACGCCACGCCCAATGCAGTATATAAAGGCGTTTAAAAATATTTCTCGAAAAAGAGTAGACTTCCTAAGTCCAAATACACTTGCGAAATTTCTTGCCCCTGCCTATTTTTCCCCCTTTCCTATGGCAAACAAAAGTCGTTGACAAGGTTTTACCTTCTACCTAAATTTATTTTTAGTTGATGAACTTGTCCTTTTCTTGATAAATCTACAACTTGGTTTGATGGACGTAAAACTCTTGCCAACAAATTAATGCATGGAAGCCATTTGACTGAAATTCCAATCGATCGACGGGCAATTGCTCAAGATGAGCATTGTAATTTGACTCGAAATGAGATTGGTAACACAATCAGAAATCTCTGTTGCCACTTACTTGTGCAATCACAGATCTAATTGAGCGTAAAGCTAAGTTTTACTTTTATTACTCGTTTAGTACGGTCATTGTTTCATTGCTCAAGGGAACAAACAATTCGGGATTTTGTACGCATCAGCCCGAAATTAAAAAAAAAGAAGATATCACTCCTTATAACAAACCTTATCTAAAATGCCACTTTAAGCCTGTATCACGATAAAAAAATTGTGGAAACACAATACCATGCGTGTGAACATCAACTCGGGCATTGCATGACTTGATTATTTCTTCCATGCTTTCCAAATGCCATGTATTGCCCCTTTTGGATAATTGTATAGTAGGGAAAGCACTCATTTCTCGTTTTTCATATTTTATTTGTTATAATAGTGTCTGTTTTTTTTCTGGGATAATTATATTTTCAAATTTAACAAATTTCTTAAGATGACTTCCCTGTGCTTTTTGCACAGAACGAACTTAATTTGGTATTGATGATAGTGTTCTCGTTGTTAATTGATACAATAGTATGTATTAAAATGAGAAATGATTTCTGTGATAAATGATGACATCAATTTAGTCTTAAGATAAACCCGGCACCTAAATCGGTTTTCAGGGGCTTCGGCTACACAGCTGCCGGACGCGTTCCCAGTTGGTGGATAGGGGAATGCCCTGTCTATGCGGGGAAGTAAGCTCATAATACGGAAAGCCTGACCGCAAACCGTTGTAGCCAAACTGTGTGGTGAAACGCCATATTCAAATGAAGTCAGACTTTGAATAAAATTTGCAAAACACTCAGAATTCCATTCTTTCCTGTATAACCAATTCTCTAATGCAGGAAATTATTTTTTAAAACGATTTGAATGATTGATGTTCTTATTTTGCAATTTCACAGAAATCTGAAATGAATTATTCATATTTATTTATTTTCAATATTATATTGAAGAAATTAGATTAAATATTAAATACAAAATAATGTGAAAAGCGAAGGCTAATAAGCCTTTGAAAGCCGGGAAAAGGGAAGCCGGAATTTGATTGACGGCATCATGACTTATGACATTTGTGTTCGGCCTGGGGTATAAACAGAACTAAAAACACACCACAAACCGCTTTATCTAACTGGCACATATATCACCATGATACAATGTATTCTTCAGTCTTGAGTAAAATTCTTCTTGCACCTGAATTGGTTTTCAGCGGCTCCGGCTACAGAGCTGCCGGGGGTACGTTCCCAGATGGTGGAAAGGGGAGTGCCCTGTCTGTGCGGGGTATTCGGGTCATATACGGAAAGCCAACCACTAACAATTGTAGGCAAACTGTTTGGAAAAGCGCTATGCAGTAGAAGGACCCATTCTATATTTTTTCTTCAAGAGCAGTCTGGGAGTCATATGTAAGGCTAATTTTCCTGCCCTTACCCATTTCTCCAATTTTCCAATGGCAATCGAAACACGTTACCCCTTTTGTCCCTTTCACCTGCATTATTTCTTTTACATATTATTTCTGAATTGATAACGTTGCTCCCGTCCTGATATAGCTGAAATATTACTTACTGGACATAAAAGTAACTAACCATTCAAGAAAAATTTCTGTGAACTCCTGGTCACTCTCTTTGAGCAGGACACAGGGAATTTTTAAAGGAGAAAATCCATGGTTAAAGAAAAAAAAAGTAAATAATGTCAAATTATTTAAGGAAAAATATGCTAAATGAAAAGTACATCAACAAAATATACGAGAAGTCGACTTTTTCGCTTAAATAATGGGTATAATGATATTTTAGATTAATTTGCCCTGAAGAGACATTAATTGTCGAAAAGCACACATGCAGAAATTAAATTCACAGTGACTTCGGTATTTAGTAATTTATTTTAGCTTGTTAATGTTTATAAAAGTCTATAACTTCTATGAAGTTTATAGTTAAAAAGCCATTTTTATACGACCGCAAAAAAAAATTGAGGTCGTATAATGGTATGGCGCTGTCGTTGTCGTCCGGCTTCGTCGTCGTCTATAGACACTTTTGTTTTTTGTCAATAACTTAAGTTTCAGTTGACCAATCCTTATGAAATTTTTACACAAGGTTCCTTGGCACAAAAGAAAGGCTAGGATGGGTTTTGTTATTTTGGTCCCTCCCGTTTTTGAAAAAAGGGCCGTAAAGGGCAAAATTGGATGTTTTCACATATTTGGCTGAAGAATATTTATTATGTATTGGATTTTTATGAGGTTTCTTTCAGTGTGTTCTCATTAAATTTCCTATCAGTATAGTATGCCAATGGATTTACATGGCATGTACCGTTCACGATAAATTGGTCCTAAAAGGGGCGATTTTTAAAAAATTCATTTTTTTTTATTTTTTGTCCGATTTTGATGCAGTTTTTTTGTAATGGATTGCTTTTGAAAATAAATACAACATGTATAGAGATGCACCATCAGATTTTTGACAACATGTTTCTTTTCCGAGCTATGAGGAACCGAATGGGGATAAAAATGCAAATTTGCAGATTAACTAAAACTTTCATTTTTCATCGGATTTGATTGGATTTTTTCTTTGAATTTCTTTTGATATAAGCTTTCAGTAGTTTTAGTGTGTCAATGGATTTGGCGTAGCTCTTAACGTTTCCAAGCTACAAGGGGTCAAAAGGGCTGAAATTGCAATTTTCAGAATATGTAAAATCTTTTTTTGTATTGGATTTTAATAGGGCTCATTTCTTCGGATTCCTGTTATCAAATAGTTAAAGAAGTATGTTGACCAATTTGACATACCTCTTACCATTTCCGATATATATAAGGAATTATTAGGGCTAATTTTTATTTTCCTTAGTTTGTGAGCAGCTAATTACTGTGCCAAGCTCTTTATTGTGTTCATTTAATTACTGCATTAAGCTCTTTACTGTGTCCTCATTCATTTTGAATTACACTTGTTCAAATTTCAGTGTTCAAAATGCTACGGTCGTATCATGCTGCGCTCGGCGTAGCCCTTTATTGAAATAAAGAAGACATCTTGTTGATAAAAGAATTGAGAAACGAGGTATATATCCTTACTTTAAAGATCTTGTCTTAATAAAACAGATATCAAAGATAATTTTTTTTACTACCCAGGTTTTGTATTGGATTATGGGTAGATATCGCAACAAAAATGATGGTATTTACATTTAATATAAATTGCCAATTCTTATTTTCTTTTATGTTTGCTGAGTACTTTGTTTTTCTGTTTTCACTTGTGTCAGTAGCATTTTGGTTACCACTGACACTTGTTAATGCTTGAAATTGTTGCTAAAAAGCTTATATGTTACAGCTTTAGCATGTGGTCGTCAGCTGGGTATGATATCTGGAGACATAAAGGACTTCCAGATAGAAACTTCATCAAAGTTTGAAGATATTCGGTACTCAAGAGCACTACAGGGTACACGTGGATGGTGTACATCAAAAGAAGACAAGGAACGTTGGATAATGGTAAGCGATTAGATATAGGCCTTTTCGAAAAAAATCATTTGGGCCGCTTCTCGGTTTCGGCATTTAAATGCAATGAAACAGTTTCCGTTATCAACTCAATACTACAGGTGTTGTTCATCCTGAACCCAGTTCATAACACTTTTCATATTTAGATTACTTATTAAGTAATTACTAGGTCATTGTTTTCTGTGACACTGAACAATTTTGTTAGAATTAAAATGTATACAGGGTTTAAGTTGTTCATTGTTGGCCAACTGTACAAGTGATGACCAAAAGCGAAGAATGTATATCTCCAGTTGATGGTGGAGTTCCAATCCAGGAAAGATAACAAATCTTTTTGAAAAGGGCTATAGGTGAACATTTCTACAAAATGGCCTTGGTAGCTATCGCGTGTGTAAAAAAAAACTGGTTTCTTATTTGTTACAAGTGCACTTTAATCAATTATACATTTTTTTTCAAAATAATTAACCTGAAAATGCATTGTACTCAGAATTTTTCCACTTTTCTGATATTCATTTATACCCCCCCCCCGCAAAAACAAAAACAGAAATCCATATTTATAGTTTTCATAACGAGAAAGAATTGTATATCGATGAATATCAACTAGAGTTATGTAATTTCAAAATATAATAAACGAGCCTTTGGCGAGTTTATTATATTTGAAATTACATAACGAGAAAAAAAAGTAAGTAAGTAAGTAAGTAAAACTTTATTTCAATTCGGCATGTAAAATAACATAAAAACATAACCTCTTAAGAGCTTTTAAGTGAATATATAATACAAGTACATCAACAAAACATGCAACAAGCACTTCAATTAACAATGAAGGGATATGGAGTAAATGCAAATGAGACAAAATCTCTACAAATACATGGTAAAACACAGCAATGGAACAACGCTTTAAATGCAATGATAACAATACTTGCAACAATACTTCAAGCACAAAATAAAACATAAGCACTTTTCATCATAAAAAGCATGAAACTTCTAAACTAAAAATGAAAGCAAAAAGCATTTGAAAAAAGCAGCAAAGCACTATCAATATTAACCCTACCTAATGAGGATAAAATGTTTGCATAAAATTTACCAGTTTACAGAAAGACACAACACTTTAAAAAATAATTTACAAAATTTTGGATATGCTAAAAAGATTAAAACTAAAGGCTGTCAGAAAAAATTCCAAAATTTAGGAAAAAGCACAAGACAAAATTTTTATCTACACGCAGAGCAACGACAGTCAGAACCAGTCCAGGACTGAACAAGGCTTCTAAAATGTGCGAAGCTATGTTTACTCCTGAAGTGGTCTGGTAAGCTATTCCAAAGGGAAACTGCAGCAAGACGAAAAGATTTCTTACCGTATGTTGTTGTCCTTACCTGTGGTACACCCAGGATATTGCTATATTTAAAAGAATATTTAGAATTTTTAATATTCAATAAATTATGTAAACAAACTGGAGCTGTTTTATTAAAAATTTTGTAAGTCTCAAGAGCCATTGTCCTTACACGCCTTACCTGTAGGGTTGGAACTTTTGCATTTTCCAGCAGAATTTCTGCTGAGGATGAATAATCATCATAAATAAAACGTAAAGCTCGCTCTTGTATTTTTTCAAGTTTTTTAGAATTTTTTTCAGTACAAAAATGCCATGCCAAAGAGCAGAAATTAAAATTACTCAGAATGAAGGTATGAAAAATAGTTAATTTGTTAAACTTTGTTAAATATGAACCTAATCTTTTTAGTACGTTCAGCTGTTGTGAGGCTTTTCGGCACAAGTTGCTTATATGTTGATCAAATTTTAACTGATAGTCAATATCAATTCCCAGTAATTTTACGGTTTCCTCACATGATAGAATATTATTTTGAATTTCAATAGATGGATTTTTTTTCAAAAGTTTTTTCCCTACTGCCAATACCAGGAATTTATCAGGATTTGCTTGCATTTTATTTTCTTTAAACCAATCAATCAGCACTTGAGACTCGGCTTCCAAAGTAGAAATTAGGATATCAAAATCCGGACTTTTGAATGATAAAGTATTATCATCAGCATAATTATATAAAGAACTGCGTTTAATAAAATAAAAAATGTCGTTTATAAACAGTTAAACAAGAGAGGACCAAGTATCGAACCTTGAGGATAGCCCTTTTGGATAGCAGCCCAGTCACTCAGAACATTATTTACTTTTATTAATGTTCTGAGTGACTGGGCTGCCATCCAGCATACGATAGTTGATATCCAGCGATATACAATTCTTTCGAGTTGTTAAAGCTATTTCTCTAATGATTTTCATAATATTTAGTGCCGAACTGCTGTTGTTGTTTCAAGTGACAACCCCGTTGCTAGGTAACTAAAACACGGCCAACGAGATTTCAAAGTTGTCCAATAGAAACGTCGAAAAATGAAATTGCCAATGAAATTGCTGTAAAAGCGATTCATCAAGTTCATATCTAACCCCGGCTTCAAAGTCTCGTTGTTTAACCACAAATAAGTATCAGTGCAAGGAATAGATAATAAGCGTGCATCATAAGAGAATATATTTATAATAGCAAATACAAGGGTAAAATTGTTTTCACATGTCAGGGTCTTGGAAATAAAATTTATATATAATTTAGTGAGTAATTTGTTGTTTGTTTTTTTACTATTAGATAAAACAGACTTGTAATTACAAGAATAAGACTTATTTAGCACCATCCTTGCTTGAATAAACGTCTGGGCTTGTTGCGATTTAGTTTTCCAGGGATTTGTAGCTTTAGAAAGAATGATATTGACAGATAATTGTTAGGATATAATTGCTGCAAAATTTTATGTTCTCTTGTTGGTATCAGATAGCTTGATGGTAATGAGATATTAAATAGTTGCTGGTGTTTTTTGTAAATCGTTCATCTTTCTTTGTTATAGTATAGGCAGTTTAAGTTGGTCTAGCATGGCACTAACACCACTATGATGATAATATTTATGCAAAGTCATATCGTGTCATTTCAAGTTTTTCGTTAGATTTTTATGCAGTATTCGAAACCATCGTCTGATTTCACACACTAAACGTTTCTGAATTGTTGATGTCCAAATGTAATTACAAATTTTAGATATAAAACTTCATTCTCTTCGGTTAAAAAATAAGTTGTAGATTAAGAAAAAAATCTACACATTTAAGTTTAATATCACATATGTAAGTCTACTTCAATGACAGTACTATTTTTGCATTGAAAACAGCTTAACATTTATTTTTAGATTGATCTAATTCTACCGACCAGAATTCAAGGAGTAGCACTACATGGATGGTTTCAAAATGAAAACATGTTTATCAACTCATTTATGGTAGAATATGGTGTAAGACAGAACAATATGACTATGTATGAAGAACCAGGATATAGACCAAAGGTAAGCATTCCTCACTTGCAAATATATTTTTCTTACAATGTCTTACTTAAGGATGTAGTAAGGTGAAATTAAATAAATATCAAACTTTAAATTGATACCATAAATGGAAAAAAACATTGGTAAAGGAATTAAGTCTGCTAAAAATATTGATAAGCTATGGACCTTGTTTTCAGGATATTTCACATTTAAAAGCAAAAGAAAAAAATTCAATAAGAAAAAGAAATAACTGAACTTTTTATCATTAAAATGTGTGGCCATATTAAACAGTTTTGACAATTATATTGATATTTATCAAATTTGAAATCACTGACAATACATATTGAAATTAAAATTTATGTAACCTTATTTCTGAGTATGACAAAGAATACACAATAAGATACACTTTATGAGCAGAATAAAGTAAATTGTCTATTTGCCAATGGAAAACAATGTGTGTTGCATAAAGGGGCAAATTTTTCCTTTTTATATCAATATGCGGCATTTAATCACATTATATATGGTATATGTTGTGTAAGAAAAGCCACACTACAGGGAGGATATTTTGATTTTGTCCTTCAAAGGTCAACGTTCCTATCGTTGAGATGTTGTCTTTTCAGCTGCATATATATTTGAGGAAGCAAAATATACTTTATTTTAAAGGTCTTTCACATCGATACATCACAAAATGTATATGTTATGCAAAGATTTTGGTTCTGGAAAGAAATAACAGCTCGTTACGTAAAGATTATAGTCATCGACCCCAGCCTTGATATAGCTTGTCTGAAACTGGAGCTCATCGGATGTGATAAATACAGTAAGTTTAGGAAGATAAATTAAAGGTTCGAAATTGAAACTTAACAATCATCCACCTAGTACTTATTCTGCAGGGACAACTACGTAATTTTCGTGGAGGTTGGTAAGAGTTAATCACGAGGGATCTTCAACTTTTTGGAATTTATTGATTTCATTGTTGTTTTCAGATAAAATTCAAAATTCATGACTTAAGTCCAATACATCCAATCGGACAATGTCGCAACGTACATTTTTTCTAAGTTCTCAACTACATTCACCAGAATCGTGCGGCGATTCACGGAATTTCATAGGATATCTAGTATTTTGAGTTTTTCTATGATATCTAAATTACCAGTTATCATGTGTCCAGCCGGACTTTAATTGAATGGGCACAAATCAGGTGACATTAGAGTCATCGACTTTGGGAATCATGTAATACCCGTCGAAAATGGTAGTTGCAATTAGTTTAGTGTAGCAATACGAGATACATAAGTGGAACTGATTGATCTTTGAAAGAAGATGGAATTGGTGCTACTTTTTTGCTGTGTAGAATGTTATAAGATTTAAAGCGTCCATGCATTTACTGGCAAATTGAAGTTTGATAAATGTCCGGTTATCAGGTTTGGTTGCTGATGTGCTGACAGACTTGAACAGTCTGTGGTTGGATATATCCATAAACAATCGCTGTTAATTTATTATCTAGGGAATGGCTTTCAGTCACGCATAATGCTCAACATGTTTTGTAGAAGGAACGAAGTTTTGAAAGTGGGAAGGAATACAATTTGGTACAGATGTGATGGATACCTAATAGAATGGTCATGAACGGAAGGAGACCATTCATTGAAATTTTATGCAGACGTGGGGCAGTAGAGTGCCTATGTTCATTACTACGTATTTTACGAAAGGATATGGAGTAAATAAACATGAGACCATAACACATATGTTAACTCCAGCTGCATTAATTTTATTGAGCTGTATGGCCATTTCGGAAATTTATTCCTTATCAGCAGCACTAGAAAGCAAACAAAAAAATATATAAAATGCATAAAACCAAACGAAATCCGAATAATCAGTAATATCAAAATATAGCGAAGGACAAAACTACGATGGAGGGAGTTAATCCTCCGGTTTTATAATTTACATAAATTACTTAGTCTGCGTTGGATTCAATCCAATGTATTCATCACATTCACCGATTTGCATCGTAGACTTGACAAATTTCCTCTTAATATTATAATTGTACCCGTAGGGTATTGCGGAATTAATTGATGTAAGTGGTTTAATTGAAGATACCAAACTGCCATTCCAGATATGCTTTGTCAATACATATATTAAAAGGTGTAACTTTTTATATTTCTTCCAGAATGGTTAATGTGTCTCTAGACCTTACATAACTTTATGCAAAAACTGTTTCCTTAACCAGTAGGACAATCATCAATGCAATCTCACTGCCTAGAAAAACAGGTCATTTATAACAAGCCTATAAAGGTATTCTGATTTAAATGCAATAGAAACAGAACGTAATTTACATTTTTTTTGTTATTTTTACTCATTTCTTTCCATTTGTAGAACGCCGAAATATTCACTGCGAAAAAGAACGAATGATAAGTCATAATACTGCAGTAATGGACTTCGGGTTTGCTTCGCAGAGGCACATATCTTATGACTTTACAAACAGCCCAGAGAAGCCATCATATTGTGATTATTCTGAGGAAATGACATTAGAAAAATGTCAGCAATTAACAGTTGAAAAAGGATTTCTTGGAAACGTGTATAAGCAAAAAGAATGCTGTTATTACAACCTAAGTAGTACAAACAGACACTACAAACATTTATGGAAACAAGTACCGGAGGAAGAATATATTATATCTGAAAGGTTATGTTTCACAGGTGAGGATATTTATTTTGCAATCGTAAACGCTACTACAGCGCATATCTTAAAGTTGCATGCACATATGAAGGCTTGCTACCTGGCATATTCAGTTGGAGGTGACATACGTGCTGTAATTTTATTATGCCGTCAAGTCAAACGCTTATGGTTACAATAAACTTGTAAATTGAATTGGTATTGCCACTTTTTACTGACATTCGTTCATTCAGTGTTTAAGTAAGTTTGGTATAGAAACTCTACTTTTACAGTGGCGGATTTAGGGGAGGGCCCGGGCCTCCCTGAGGTTGGAAAATATTTAAAATTCCTAGGGGTTTTCCGAAAATTGGGTCCCGGGCCCCCTTTTTGAAAAGTTATGGGTTCCCCTAGCAGAAAGTCTGGATCTGCCGCTGTTTTAGTACACAATGCAGTTTTCTGTATTTTTGTGACTACTGCATGTCATACATTTTGTAGAACTAAAAATAGATATGAATTTTTTTTAAATATTGCACAGAAAATGATTATTTTTATGGTTATGAAGTACATTTCACTATTGCAAAAAATGACAAATTGTTATCTGTAAAGTAAAACACAACTTCAATAAGGTACGGCAAGGACTGGTGTGTGTACAATGAGAAGGTATTTCCTATTTTCTAATGAAAATGAAAATTTTGCTTCTCATGATTATTTTGTTTCATATTCTTGAATGATTTTGCTATATATTGCAGTCTTTTCATTGCTTAGAATATTTTTTTATATTTTGATATGTTTTGATAATAACCCTGTACATACATCGGTAAACAAATAACAAAGCAAAAAAACATCTGGAATAAAAAACACGGCTATTAAAATGAAACACAAAACATTATATGACACAGACACACACACAAAAAATAAAGAATGTCAAACCGAACAAGAGCGCCCAAAACTAAAGTACTAGCGTTGTCAACCCTAACAAAACAGTTTTTCCCCCAGATTCTCCGGGAGTGTGAGCATAATTTGCTGCTCGCTTTAAATAGGTCACACACCTAGCTAAAATAAGGTGGTTTAAGATATCTTGCGAAGCAATGGAAGCTAATTGGTAAATCTTATGTTTCAAACCTTAAACAAAACTAAGTTACTTACAAGACAAATGCACTGACTGAAAACACAGAATACATTAGGGGACAACCATTTGATTTTCAAGGGGAGGGCGGGGTGGCTTGGGCGATTTTGTAAATAAATAATTTAATCCTGGTGCCAGTGAAAATAAATATTTTAATTCTACTTGTCATGAAAATAAATAATTTAATTTTGATTTGAAGAATAAATTTTTTGTTGCAGATGTAAATAAATAATTTGTCCGAGATTTTTTATAAAAATAAATAAATTTTCTAGGCAAAATCGCCCAAGCCCTCCACTGAAAATTAAACGGTCGTCCCCTTAGGTACAGTATAGAAAAAAGAATTCCGCAATACCAGTTAATTTTAATTCTTTAGATGACCATTTCGACAACCTTTATCCCACATATAAGTTTTATTATCCGATTTTTAAAGGAAGAATAGGAGGGGTGACCCAAATAAGTACTATAAAGAATCATTTATTCTTGAACGGAAGACATTTTTATATATAAGAATATGTTTGAAATTCTAAAGAAGTACAAAGAAATACATACGCAAACGATTCTGTGGAGACATATTTCGTGTATGTTAAAGATTTATGTGTTACCGATATTCATATATACTTCTTCCTAAGTTCGGGCTCTTGTCGGTTATAGGCCCATATGCCACAGAAAAGATATTTTGAAAGTATTATAAATATATATTTGTTGTATTTTTCCAATTCGTGGATAAGCCATTGCCCCTAAGACCCCAAATAAATAAGCATCCACAAAAAACAACCATCCATAACTATACAACACTTTTTTGAATTACAATTTGAATTTGAATCTCTTTTTAGATATTTTCAATCCAATGTTTCTTATAATGGGAAGCAATGGATTGCCACCATTCGTAGGATATACACAAGGCATATATTCAATAATGTTTCCATCCAGTTATCCGAAGAGCTTTTCTACGACAGAAGATTTTCACAGCATGGCTGGTCTCTTTTTGAAGCTGACTATTATATACATATCTTTTGCTGAAACTGCTACCAAAGCTCAACTTACCCAGGTTTGAGTAGTTCATATATATATATATATTTTTTATAATTTCACAATAAAAATTCTTAATAAAGGGATATAAATGGAATAATACGTTTTGTGCAGTAATCGAACGTTCGTTTCCTTTATCCCCAAATTA
>MJUU01001302.1:29527-41524 GCA_002080025.1 Modiolus philippinarum
ATATTTTACCATTGAAATTTTTGCTATTATCATGCATTGCTAAATGTAGTCTTAAACATTATTTTTACAGGCCGGTCACCAAGAGATGAACCCAAGTTACTGTAAAGACCGATTAAAAATTGATGTTGGTACCGGCAATCTGATAGAGATAACTAGAGACAATCAAGACAGATATAGATATGCTTCTTTTATATCCAGTGGTTACTCCATTACTATTGAGTTTGAAACCTGCTTCCAGTATATTGCATCCTCTGACAACAATGTTTATGAATTGACCATTGAAAGTGTTGGTAAGTTGTTGTGTCTCCAGGAAAGACGGTTTTGAATACATAGGTCATTAACATTGAAGGGATATGGAGAAAATGCGTATGAAATAAACTCTCTACATATACATGGTAACATCCTCTCTTTATAAAGATATGCAGCAACATGTTACTTGTAAAGAAACAATTGAATCATTATCTGGTGTTTCCAATGATTTATTTTAATGTTGTTTTATATATGTGTACAATATATCTTAGTGTTTTCCCATTACATTTGCAAATTCTTTGGTTCTTGCCCTACACTAAAGAGCTCCTGCAATATCCATATCTTTCATTGTATCAATCAATTCATAAACACATATGGATTTTTACCAAATGACATATTAAGTGAATACAAATGCGTGACAATTATAATTTTTCCCAGAAGCTTATTAATGTTTTAATTGGGATTTGAAAAATTAAAAAAAAGCGAAAAACAATACTTGACATATGGCTTTCTGTTTCAAAGGTTCATTTGGGATATAGTTTTTACACCCCCGCCTTAAAAGGTCGGGGATATATAGGATTCCTCTTGTCCGTCCGTCCGTCTTTCCGTCACATTTTGGTTTCCGGATGATAACATGAGTTTGCTGTGATGGAAGTTTTAATATTTAGGGACAATGTTTATATTCATAAAATACAGGTCAAGTTCGATTTTGACCGTGATCGGATTTTGCGTTCAAGAGTTATTGCCCCTGAATTAGGCAAAATCTGTAAATTTTATGGTTTCCGGATGATAACTTGAGTTTGCTTTGAAGGAAAGCTTTAATATTTTGGGACAATGTTAATATTCATAAAATACAGGTCAAGTTCGATTTTGACCGTGATCAGATTTTGCGTTCCAGAGTTATTAAGTCTCCCAAACGAAGTGTGTGGAGACTTATTGTTTTACTCCGTTTCTTATTATTATTATTAAGTCACCCAAACGAAGTTTGGTGACTTATTGTTTTTACTCTGTTTCTTCTTCTTATTATTATTCCTCAATGGATTTTTCAAACTTTATCCAACATTATCTCAGAGATGGGTATTCCGAACTTTATGAAATATGGCACCAAAGTGGACAACCACCCAAGATATGCAAGAAGGTTTTTGAATATCCAAATTGACCACGGTCATTGGTCACTTTGAACTTTGACCTCAAATCTTGTGATTGGAATATCTCGAAAATTGTAAATGATTGCGGATTAATTGTATGGCAAAAATGTTTATTAGGTCATGATGGACCTTTGTTATATTTGGACCGAAATTCTATGATGCACCGTTCAAGAGTTATGCCCCTTGAAAGTTTCGTCACCTCTTTGAGCATGTTTTTTTCTCGAAAACGGTAAGAGATAGAAACCTGAAACCTTTTCCATTCAATTTAGGTGATATGTGTTACATTTAAAAATGCCAAGGTCAAAGGTGATTGGTCACTTTGAACTTTGACCTTAGACCTTGTTTTTGTAATAACTCATTAACCGTAATAGATAGCTGATAAAATGTAATGGCAAAAATGTGTGTCTTGTTAAGATCTGCATTTGTTACATAGGGTCCAAAATTATCGGACCAACCGTTTTCGGTTTATGGACCGAAAACCGATTTTGATGTCCGAATTTTGTGTTTTTTGCTTATAGCTCAAATACCATTGAAGATACTAAAAGACATTCAACGTACAAAATGTTCAGGAAGTCTGGACCTTGAAAATGAGGTCGAGGTCAAAGATCAAGGTCACAGCCCTAAAGCTTTATTTCACTTTAAAGTATCAATACATGCACATATTAAGCTTTGAATGTTAGTTTCATCAATGAATCAATAATGAAACCATTATGACGCAACTTCCTTTTTGATGCAATGCAGTACATATTCTTATGAAGTTTTAACCTGTGAATCAAAGTACTACTAACACTGATAGACGAAAAGATAATGAGTTTATGACACTAGTTCTTACATAGGGAATAGAAACAAATATTTCAGAACACATTAGTACAATCATTGGTGATAAATATACAAAACAGCATTTTTTCAAAACGCAATTGGTTTGGGTGACTTGTGTTTGCATGCAAACATATCATCACTCGTTATTATTCCTCAATAATTTTTTCGAACATTGTCCAAACATTTATTCAGAGATAGGTGGACCAAACATTATGAAACTAGGGACCATTGTAGATACCAATCCCAAGATGTTTACAAAGGTCTTGGACTTTAAAAAATGACCACTGTAATTGGTCACTTTGAACTTTGACCTCAAACCTTCTTATTGGTATAACTCAGAAACCGTAAAAGATAGCTGATCAAATGTAAGACAAAAATGTTTGTTTGGTCATGACGGACATTTGTTACATTTGGACCGAAACTCTACGATGAACCATTCATGAGTTATCCTCCTCGAAAATTTCATCATATCTTTAAACATGCTTTTTCTCGAAAACGGTAAGAGATAGAAACCTGAAACCTTTTCCATTCAACTTAGGTGATATGTGTTATATTTAAAAATGCAAAGGTCAAAGGTCATTGCACACTTTGAACTTTGACCCTAGACCTTGTCATTGGATTAACTCATAAACCGTAATAGATAGCTGATAACATGTAATTGCAAAAATGTGTGTTTTTTTCGATCTACATTTGTTACATTGGGTCCAAAATTATTGGACCAACCGTTTTGGACCTATGGACCAAAAACCGATTTTGATGTCCGAATTTTGGGTTTTTTGCTTATACAAACATGTAGCTCAAATACCATTGAAGATACAAAAAAACATTCAACATACAAAATGTTCAGGTAAACGGGATCTTCAAAATGAGGTCAAAGGTCAAGGTCACACTCGCATAACTTTATTTCATGTTAAAGTATCAATAAATATACATATTAAGCTTGGAATGTTGGTTTCATTGATGAATGAATAATGAAAACATTATGACGCAACGTTCTTTCTGATGCAATCCAGAAATATTTTGACCTGTGGTAAAAGCACTAAAAGTACTGATAGACGAAAACATGATGAGTTTAAGAATAAGTAATGAAAACAAATATTTCAGAACACATTATTGCAATCATTGGTGATAAATATACAGCACAGCATTATTTCAAAGAGCAATTGAGCATGGAATCAGGTTTGGGTGACTTGTGTTTGCATGCAAACATATGATCACTCGATTTATTTTTCTTTCCGCCTCGAAATTTGTCCGGGGCAGATCTCAGAGACCACTCATCCAATATCAATGAAACTTTGCAGGAATATGGATACCAATGTCTCGTTGTGCATGAAGGTCTGTCAATTTCCCAAATGGCACCGTTGCCATGGAAACGGCAAAAAAGGCGGGAAAATCGACAAATTTTGAGACATTTTGTCCAGGGCAGATCTCTGAGACCACACATTAGATCTGAATGAAACTTAGCAGGAGCATAGATACCAATGTCTAGTTGTGCAAGAAGGTTTATGGATTTTCAAAATGGCACCGTTGCCATGGAAACAGCAAAAAGGCGGAAATTGTCAAAAATCGTATTACAATTTGTCTGGGGGCATATCTCAGAGACCACTCATCAGATCTTAATGAAACTTTGCAGGAACATAGGTACCAATGTCTAGTTGTGCAGGAAGGTCAATGATTTTTTTAAGTGGCACCGTTGTCATGGAAACGGAAAAAGGCGGGAAAATCAATAGTTCTCAGAACTGCATGAAAACTTACAGAAAGGTTGTATAGTATACATAGAATTTGATTTTAGTATAAAAAAATTCAAAATGGCGACCGTTGCTATGGAAACGGCAAAAAGGCAGGAGACTCGAATTGCATGAAAACTTATAGAGAGCTTTTAAAGCATACAGGGAATTTGTTTTTAGTATAAAAAATTTCAAAATGGTGACCGTTGTAATGGAAATTGCAAAAAGGCGGGAAAATGAAAGTGCTGAAAATTAAACAAAACTTTACAGAAATGTTATATAGCATATTGGGAATTGGTGTCTAGTCTTCAAAATTTCAAAATGGTTGCAGGACAATTAGAAAAAGGCGGGAAAACTTGGAGTGCTCAGAAATGAATGAAGTTGAAGGGATTCGGCATGCTACAACTAATTTCTTATTCGGAAGTCTGATTTGGGAGTTCGTTTGGGAGACTTATGTATCAGCATCCTGATACAATTATAAATATCTGCCCCTGAATTAGGCAAAATCTGTAAATTTTATGGTTTCCGGATGATAACTTGAGTTTGCTTTGAAGGAAAGTTTTAATATTTTGGGTCAATGTTAATATTCATAAATACAGGTCAAGTTCGATTTTGACTGTGATCTAATTTTGCGTTTTAGAGTTATTGCCCCTGAATTAGGCAAAATTTGTAAATTTTATGGTTTCCGGATGATAACTTGAGTTTGCTTTGTAGGACAGTTTTAATATTTTGGGACAATATTTATATTCATAACATACAGGTCAAGTTCGATTTTGAACGTGATCGAATTTTGCGTTCCTGAGTTATTGCCCCTGAATTAGGCAAAATCTGTAAATTTTATGGTTTCCGGATAATAACTTCAGTTTGCTTTGAAGGAAAGTTTTAATATTTTGGGACAATGTTTATATTCATAAAATACAGGTCAAGTTTGATTTTGACTGTGATCAGATTTTGCGTTCTAGAGTAATTGCTCCTGAATTACACAAAATTTGTAAATTTTATGGTGTCCGGATGATAACTAGAGTTTGCTTTGATGGAAAGTTTTAATATTTTGGGACAATGTTTATTTTTATAACATACAGGTCAGGTGTGAATTTGATTGTGATCGGATTTTGCATTTCAGAGTTATTGCCCCTGAATTAGGCAATATCTGTAAATTTTATGGTTTCCAGGTGATATTTTATGGTTTCCAGATGATAACTTCAGTTTTCTTTGAAGGAAAGATTTAATATTTTGGGACAATATTTGTATCCATAAAATATAGGACAAGTTCGATTTTGACCGTGATCGGATTTTGCCTTCCAGAGTTATTGCCCCTGAATTAGGCAAAATCTGTAAATTTTATTGTTTCCAGATGATAACTTCAGTTTGCTTTGAAGGAAAGTTTATTATTTTAGGACAATGTTTCTTATTATGAAATACAGGTCAAGTTAGATTTTGACAGTGATCAGATTTTGCGTTCCAGAGTTATTGCTCTTGATTTAGGCAAAATCTGTAATTTTTATGGTTTCTGGATGATAACTTCAGTTTTCTTCAAGGGAAAGTTTTAAAATTTTTGAACAATGTTTTTAATTATAAAAAAAAACAGTTCAAGTATGAATTCGACTGCAATGGTATTTGCATTCTGGAGTCATTGCCCTTTAAAGACACAAAAATGTAAAAATTATAGTTTCCAGATGATAACTTGAGTTTGCTGTGAAGGAACGATTTAATATTTTGGGTATCTTACTCCCATAAAATACAGGTTTGAGTTTGATTTTCACCATGATCAGACTTTGGGTTCAGAGTTATTGCCCTTGATTTATGTAGAATCTATATTTTTATGGTTTTCAGATGATAACTTGAGTTTCTTTTTACGGAAAGTTATATTTTGGGACTATTTATAAAATTCAGGTCAATTGTATTTTCACTGTGATCTAATTTTGTGCAGCAGAATTATTGCCCTTGAATCATGCAAAATCTAATGAAAAAGCTAATGGACAAAAATTGATAAGTTTTCCGTGCATTGTAGGCCGTAAGCCTGACGTTATGAATGCGTTCAACAAGATAATTTCTTCAGTTTCTTCGGCGTGTGCTTACGTTTTCATAAAAATTATCGAACGTCGGCACACGTTGGCTAGAACGTAATAGTGTGACGGGGCCTTTACAAATTAAAAGAAAAAACAGACGCTTGTGTAACTTTAGGTGACCATCTCACTACAATGACTGATGAATCCCAATTTTATGCAGCAAGTACTTTATTTTGATTTGAATTTGTTCATTTGTCATTTTGTTTCTATATATGCCATGGTGTTTTGTTTTGTTTTTTGTTTTTGTTTTAAAATTTTCCCTTTTCCTTGTTGGCTTTGTTGCCTTCGTATTTGTTTGCCGATGCTTAAAAGATACATGTAACAACAAAATCTGAAAATAGCAACATAAATCCCCGCACGAATCGATTTCAGTGCATTGCATGTATATCTGTTTCCTTGCTTTGTGCAAGCTTCTGTATGAAAGGATTCCAAAAGTGTATCAAGGTTAGCTGACCCCCAGAAGCTGTGCTTTGACATATAATACTGATGGAAAACGTTTATTGCAAATTTTGTGGTCTGTTTTGTGTTTTAGCGTGTTTCCCATCAAGGATTTTTTTTTTAAAATCCTCCTCCGACAAACTTGCAAACTGGTCGTCTGCCATCTATGCCATTTTTATTTTTGTTGTGGTCGCATACGCACTTAATTTAAGGAAGACAACTATAATTGCGAGCTTGACTTGAGCTTGGCTGTATCCAATGGGTTGTATCGATGAAAAATACAGCCTGCTTTTTTTGGACTTATTGTTACTATATCTTAGAATACAATATGACATGTGAAAGCTTTTAGGCCAATTAAAAAGCTAGATCTTTCAGTGATATGAAATAAACTAATAAATAAATTTCTATTCTAGAACATCCTGGATGTGGAATTGATGGAACTCAACAGGCTATCTGCACGGCCAGAACAGCTAATATTGCTTCATATTTATATCCATCCCTGTATAAGCCATCGGATTCAAATGTATGGAAAATTCGGGGACAATTTGGACAGTATATAGAATTGAAATTCATAGATTTGGATGTATCTTTCACTCGATATAGAAAAACAACAGACGTTCATTCCTTTGTTGAGGTATTCGATGTCAGTCTAGATGAAACCTCATCATCTATGGGACAATACTATATCGAGACTCAGCCCCACGTCCCATTATTGTCAAGCTGGCACATGATGGATGTTGAATTTCGTGTTGGAAGTGATAAAACAGGAAGAGGATTTTTTGGCTTGTACTCAATTGTAGACGTTACGTCAATCACGTTTTCGAACTCCTCAGGTATTCATTATGTTTAACTAGAACATTAATATATAAAAGAATTTAAAAGACATAATTAAAATGATTTCAACAAAGTCTAACACAATACCCTGAAACATTTAAATGTGTTGACAGTTGTTACAGAATGTTGCTTTCTTTATGGTTCCCTAAGTAGAGAAAAGACAAAAGATAACCGTGTATGTACGCAAACATTAAAAAAGTCCCAAAAACGAACTTTGATACCAGGTAATCGTTTACTATGAGAAATATTGCAAGTGATAACAGTCGTTATTATACCCCGCTTTAGCGGGCGGTATATAATAATCATGGTGCCCGTTGTCCGTTCGTCCGCCCTTAATAGGGGTACACACTTTGTGTCCACAACTCCTCCTAGACGCTTTAGTGAAATTCAATGCAACTTTTACAGAATGTTCAGTACATCTTGTAGTTGAAATTTGATTTGATTTGATCTATTTTATTTTTTTGATTTTTTTCATTTCTGGAATCAGATATTATGATGTTAGTGATCTTTGATCATAGTTTTCTAGTTTAAAATTTGATTTAGTTCGATGTATTTTCCCCGTCATTATTGCGTTGCTACATTTTCATGACAAGAAACCAGTCTTTCACACATCAGATAATCAGTTTCGTTGATCTTTTTTGTTTGAAGGGTAAAATCCGTAATTTGGAAATTTCAAAAAAAAAATCAACACTTTCTAAGTATATAACTAAATACCGAAGTTACTGTGATTTGATGTATAATTTCACCCATTTAAGAAGTTTTTTTGGTTTAAGTACCATTGGAATTACCATCATTCTGAAATTCTTTAGGATGAAAATGATTTATCAACTTGTTGTACCATCTTTCTATTAAATTGCATCCAATTTGAAGCGATTTTAATTTTTCCGACTTGCAACAGTGGACTTTAGAATTTTTCAGTGCATATCTTAGAATGGGTGTATTGTCGATGTTCGAGAAGCAAATCGGATAAGTTTTCATCGAAGAAAAAATATGAAGACAAAATTGAAAGTCCAATATTAGTCTATACAAAATAAAAAAAATACCGAAGTTGGATGAAAACAGTAAATTTCGTTCTGCTGTACACGTGTTTCAGGGAGTAACATCTCATCAGCAGCATTAAAATCAAATAATATGGAAAGCCATAATCCAAAAGTAGTCACATTTCGACATTATTAATGTAAACTGTTATATACATACTCTTGTCAGGTTGTGTAAAGCAACATATCGATGGACAACAACACATTTTTTTATCCCATAACCTAACTGACTGTAAAATTAAGCCGGTCTGGCACTGCCTTGTTGACATCTAGTGCGAAAATATTGACTTTCTAACAGGGATTTAGTTTATCAAACCAAAGCTGCACTGAGAATGAAACACTACGATTTCAACGATTGGTAGATTATAAAAACATTTGTTTAAAAAAGAATATTATGTCATTTTACATTCGATTTATAGCAAATATGAAAGATCTGTATGAGTACTTATCATTTTCACCAATTTATTGCTATGGTTCTCTGACATTTCTTTGCACTATAAGGAGTTTAATGATAGTAAGAATACTTTTCTTGCTGTTTGATAAAAGTCTTAACTAACTACATATGATCTAGATTCTTATAATGGAATCTTAAAATTTGTCTTTTTGATTAAATTTACGACTTTTTGTGCCAGGTTGTTTAGACAGTTGGCACAGTTTTCAAAACAGTTGCTACAAATTGTTTGAAAAATCAGACTTGGATCATCAGAAAGCTGAAACTCATTGTGTTGAATATGGAGGCCATCTTGTAGCAATTAGCTCAGAAGAAGAAATGACATTTGTCCATCAGTTGTTGATTGAAATGTCAAATAGCTCATCCCTCAATGAAAATGTGTTTCAGGTATACATAGGTATGTAAATAATTTGCATCTATTGCCATATTGTTGCACAAAATCAGCAAAGAAAACTCATTTATTGCCACATCTTCTAAAATTACTGTGATAGACATTAACGTCATGAAATTTAGCATGTTTGTCTTCTTGTGACTAACCATGCTAACAGATGCATTGATTTTGATGATGGTACGAAGATTAAAACCATAACATCGTGGCACAAAACATTTGATTAATCAATGAAAGAATAACGTCACTTATATATTAAGTTATTTACATATTCTGGCTTCTGAATAGTGAAAATGAATTAATCATTATACCTTATATGTCTAAACTTAGACAAATATTCTGCACAATTGGTTTCGCATAAGTTACGACAGAAAGACAGACAGGTTGGAGAAAGGGCGGAATCTCTTGATTGCATTAAAACATCCAGATTTTCAATGTGTATAAAGGTATTGTTTGTGCAAGTTTCTAGAGATTTATGCAGTCAAATGTCCTACTATATGTTCGCACTAGTCTGTATCGATATCTATTCCAATTTTTCAGTAAATGTTCTTGAACTACTTTTATACGGCCGGCGTCTAATGACGGACGTGTTATGGTATACCGATGTCCGATTGTCCGTCCGTCCGTCTGTCCGTCCGTTTCATATGTCGCGCTCTAACTTGACAACCATTTGGCCGATTCACTTCGAATTGGGTAGAGGTATTTTGTATGATGGCCTTACGATCTGTTTACTTTTTCATGATATTCGATTTTTCTTGCAAGAGTTGTGGGAATTTATTCGGCAATTTTAAGGCATTTTTTTTTCATGTCGCACTCTAACTTGACAACAATTTCGCCAATTCACTTCAAAATGTGTAGAGGTATTGGGTATAATGGCCTTACGATCTGTATACTTTTCCATGAAATTTCGACTTTTTCTTGCAAGAGTTATGAGACTTTATTAATCAATTTTATCCAATTTTTAACATGTTGCACTCAAACTTGACAACCCTTTTGCCAATTCTCTTCAAACTTTGCACAGGTATTTGGTATGATGGCTCTCAATCTGTATACTTTTTCATGGAATTTCGATTGTTTGCAACAGTTATAGGACTTTAATTGTTAAATTTACGGCATTTTGTAAATGTCGCACTCTAACTGATAAGTTCTTTGATCAACTCACATCAAACTTTGCAGATTGATTTCTTAACGATATATTGAGCTTAATCAGGCAGTTATAACTGCTTCTTAATTGAGAACCCCTTACCCAAATCACTTAAAGTTGTGAAGGAGTGACAGCGGACGTATCATGCAACTTGGCGCAGCTGTTTATTATCTGCGCTATTGTTTAGATGTGTTGTATTAAAGCTGAATCTTTTTTTCAGGACTCACTAAAAAGCACAGTGGGTATATGTTATCTGATTTTCAGTGGTCAAATGGAGAACCGCTGACATACACAGCATGGTAATTTTTTTTTCTTCTGAAATTCAGGCATATCATGCCTTATAATAAAAACAAAATACCGAAGTTACTGTTAATTTAGTTTTTGCATATGCACATTTCGACATTTTATGTCTAATCAGTGCAGATCAGAAGTCTATCAACCAAAAAAAAGTTACAGCTGATAGAGAATTAATAACCAAAAGGTTCTAGATAGAAAAGCCAGAATTCAGCTAAGGATAGAGCTATTGCATGAGGGAGATACTCCTTAGTTTTAAACGAAATTTTGCAAAATTTTGCTATTGCGAGTTTCAATACAATAAACTAAACAAACCACAAAATACCTGTTACTCCTAACTACAGGTCTATGGTAGGAACCAAATGGGGTTAAATATATAAAAAATATAATGTTTTGACCACGATTTTAATGTCATGGTATAAATCATTCAAAATGCTCATTAATATAAAACTTCAAGGATTAAATAGGTTCAAAAGAATATTTTTCTACATATGGCAGAAGCCATGATACTAAAATGAAGAAATGTTCATCAGGTTTAGATCTTCATAAATTTCAAATTTGACAAAAGTTTGAAGACCTCTAATGCAGCGCCTGGCCCCTTTCTTCAAATTTTATACGTTTTATTTATCAATTTATTATTTTGTTCTGGTTCATATTCTGGGAATTAAGAGATGACGATTTCTTTTTATTCCAAAAATGTTCAGCAAGTTAAAGGTTATCTTATCTTAGCTAGGTTATGTAAAGTAAAGGCTTTTATTTTGTCTTTTGTTTTATATTTTGTTTTTTTTTCCTTGTGCAGTTCCTTGGTACATTTTTTCATGTGACTATGTTTTTCGGCCATTGGAGATGTTTTCTGTTATCTTTTAATTCTATTTTTATCTCATAAATTAACATTGAAAGGAAATTCACATGAGACAAAGTCTACTTAAACGCATGGTAAATCGAAGCAATGGAACAATGCTTTATATTTTGTTCTTCATCTAAAATTCACCAAATCTGAAATTGATCATGACAACAGGTTTATTTTACAGATGACCTCTTTGTATTTAAGCAACTTAAGTTATTTATAACCGGTATGTAGTACTTGGGAATCATATTATTACATGTGTCTAACACACCCTTTAAATGTTTTACCCTAAACCCCTATTACTTATTTTTTTTATCAGATTGGCATGGGTATTTTTATGTTAATATGAGAAGGAAACATATAAGAACATTTCAAGTTAAGGGGGACATGTTATTCATCCCAGCATGCACTGCAGACAATGATTAATGTTTATTTTACAGGTTTAATGGGAGAAATACAGATTCACAACCAGATGGGTTTGAAAGCGAACAGTGTACAGCTATTATACTTGACAGTATTCACAATAAGAGGAACTGGCACGACGTTCCATGT
>MJUU01001303.1:0-15336 GCA_002080025.1 Modiolus philippinarum
ACAGTGGCTGAAAATTACAACTACAAGCTACAATCTGCCAGGGAACTGCACGGGAAAAACACAAATAAGACAAAAGACAAGCGTAAACAACGATAGGAATTCGGGTACCGGCACTAACAAAAGCCAGTGGTAGGGTTTAACTGGTTTATGGGCACCCAAACCTCCCCTGTCCTGTTTCCCCTAAAGCATTACAAACATATGAATAAAACCCGACACAGGTACAATGTAGACTACTAAATCCATGACCACAATCTAAGATAATCATTAATATGGGATAGTAATGTTAAAGCACATATAAATGTCCATTAACAGCATACCACGTAACTTGATAAACTTTTTTTTGTTCAGTATACAAGACGTATTGTCATATTTTTACATTGATTGTCATATTCCATGGCAACAAGATCTCTGACATAAGAATTTTTTATGCTAAAATAATGCATAAGTGGTTGTCATTTATGGGATCGTCACTGGATCTTTGATTGAAAAGAAAGGCCGAGCGGATTTTTTTTTTCAAAATCTGCGCTTTTCTTTTGTCTCTCTAAATTGCCACCATTCTCCCTATTTTAGAACTACTATGGCGCAAAAATTATATCCATTATTCATGACCTCATTTCATGGTCAATATTCGTAAGATCAATAAAACTAGAGGCTCACATGAGCCTGTATCGCTCACCTGGCGACTGATTTTATTCATTGTCACCAGTAGACCACCCATTCATACTATAAATCAGTTCACCAGATGTCACATTTTCATTCTTGGATGAGGTACAAACTAAAAATCACAAACTTTGAAAGGGATCACCCAAAGATAATTGTAACCAAATTTGGTTCCAATTGGCTCAGAAGGTTCAGAGGAGAAGACATTTGAATGCACTTCCCATAGAGTCCCTATGTTAAACTATGTTCCCTGCTGGCGGCCATCTTGAATGAGGTATGAACATAAAAATCACAAACTTTGAAGGGAAACATCTAAAGACTATTGTAACCAAGTTTGGTTCCAATTGGCTCAGTGGGTTCAGAGGAGAAGACATTTAAATGTATTTCCCATAGGGTCCCTATGTTAAACTGTGCTCTAAGCTTGCAGCCATTTTGGATGAGGTACGAACGTAAAAATCACAAACTTTAGAGGGGACCACCCAAGGACTATTGTGACCAAGTTTGATTCAGTTTGACTTGGTAGTTTCAGAGAAGAAGATCTTTGAATACATTTCCCATAGGGTCCTATGTTAAACTATGTCCTGTGCTGGCGACCATCTTGGATGAAGGACGAACATAAAAATCACAAACTTTAAAGGGGAACATCCAAAGACTACTGTGACAAAATTTGGTCCCCATTGGCTCAGTGGTTTCAGAGGAGAAGATCTCTGAATGCATTTCCCATAGGGTCCTATGTTAAACTATCTCCCCCGCTGGCGGCCATCTTGGATGAGATGCGAACCTGCTGGACATATGTAGAATTGTAGTTCTGGAAAACCTCAACACTTTTGCAATTCACATTTAACCTTTATCTCAAACAGTTTTTGAAATGGAAGCAAAAACATTAAAAAATTGTGAAAATTCAAAGAAAAAGCAGCAATAACTCCTATGTGGGTTGTCAGATTTTCTTCAAAATTGCAGGACATGTAGATCTTACTATGTTGACCATTTTTGATTACAAACTTCACTTCTATCTTCTACCATTTTCAATATAGAAGACTAAAAGTAATGAAAAACTGAAATTTTTACGGAAAAGGGGCAATAACCCCAAGACGGGTAAACGGATATTCTTCAAAATTGCAGGGCAGGTAGATCTTATCATGCTGATCATTTTTACCCTGTCAGAATTTTGATATCTGTAATGGTTTTGGAGTAATTTGCAAAAAACGCCAATTTACCCCTATGTTCTATTTTTAGTAACAGCAGCCATGTTGTTTGGTCTACGGTCATAAAAATCACATACTTGAAAGAACATACCCTGGTAATGATTCAGGCCAAGTTTGGTGAGTATTGGCCCGGTAGTTTTAGAGGAGAAGATCTTTGAATAAAAGTTAACGGACGTACGGACGACGGACGCCGAGTGATGGCAAAAGCTCACATGGCCTTTGGCCAGGTGAGCTAAAAATAGTCATGAACACGGCAAGCCTTGATATATGCCTTATCGCCCCATGTTTAGTGTGTTTATGATTTGGTTAAATGAATTTATATCAGCTTCGGTAGCTTATATGATGTTCTTGTTTTGTCATTTGTTCATCGATCTTTGTAAGGTCAATGTTTAAAGTTATGGTTTGGCTTTTTTGCTACTGATAGTATTTCCCTTTTATTTCATTACTCTGTTTAAAAACATAAACACCAACAAGAGTTCCAAGAAATTACTTGTATTTGAGAGTTTCAGGAAATTTACCAGAATGGGAATAAAAAAATTTTGAAATCTTACCTTTGAAGATATTTGTTTGGCACAATTGCATCAAAAAAGCATGGTTGCTAACAAAAAATCCCCAAAATTGCTTCTCTTTGAGAGTTTCAGGGTATGTACCAAAAATTTGAACCACATTTTTTTTTAATTCATAGTTATCTAAATTATGTCATGTAAGAAAAAATGGCTAAAATGTTTGATTGCATGCAAAAATTTCAAAAATTGTTAGTTCGGACATTTTCAAGAAAGAAGTAGGTGCAGTAAGGGCCTTATTTGGTCTAAAAAAATAAGTTTGCTTAAATTCTCATTATTTTTTGCTGAAATGTTCAATGGTTATAGGTTAACAGTTAAAAGCAAGATTACTCAAATATTGATAAACGATAACAGACTTTTTCAGTGTAGAAATGAGACAAATTGCACATTTTTCTCGAAAAATGACAAATTTGACTCATTTTTTCTTAAGAGGAAACATAGAGCACAGCCAAGAACCAAAAAAATATTCATATGGAAGGTCCAATGCATCTGTACTAACAATTTGGTAAAATATCTAATTGGTTCTTGAATGTGCTTTATATTTCCGACTAGAAAAACTGCTTGAAAATATGCCAAATTCCTCGTATTTCTATGAAAACGTTCACAAGTAGTTTCAACATGACGTCAGAACTGTACCTATTGTGACGTCATTGGTTCCAAATTTTGTATTTTTTCCTTAAGTGGTATCTGAACTTTCAAACCAACATAAAAGAAAATATTCAGGTGTAACTTAAAAACTCACCGAAATTTAGGGCCAAATCAGGCCCTTATCGCACCTTGTCCTTTACCAAAGTTAGAAATAATGAATGAAAGGCTATGGAGTTTCTGCTTATGAGAAAAAGTCTCTACAAATATATGGTAAAAACAAGCAAAGGAACAACGATTTTATTGTTGATTTTCATCTTGAAGTCACCATGAGACGGAACCGGAATAAAATTCTGAGTGACATGCAAGAGCTGAGATATGGTGCAAACAACAAAAAAAAATTATGGCAAAATACAGAAAAAATGAAATTATTATTTTTTTTTCAATAATGTAGTTGTATTGAATATTGTGTCAAAATTTCATTTATATTGAATATGATTTGAGAAAGTTATTGATGTTAAAAAAAATATTTGTGTTCACCAAATGTTTACGACGACGACGACGACTGCTACGACGAATCTATGGTCGCTATGTCTCGCCTTCGCGACATTTGTAGCAGACGAGACAAAAACTATCAATTATAATGCAGATGACGTACAATGAGAAAAAAACTGTTCACAATTCTAATTTTTAGACTCAAAGGTTGATACTTTTGAAGTTTTTCATCACATATACCATTTCACAGGACATCAACACCAACTTTTTATTGGCTCAACCTTTAACTGCTTTATTTCTGGGGAGTTCTTGGTCCGTTGTTCCTTTTTTGTCTGTTATTTCTTCCTCGCTTTATGTTCGGCAATGTGTTTCGAAATTTTTTATTCTGCTGATTGTTTTTATTTTGGTTTTTCATTTAATACTAAAAGTCTCTTTAAAAACAATCTTTTTATTTAAATATAACAAATTATCAACTGACATGTAAATGTATGATTATAGACTTATGGAAATTAACAATGACTATACGAAAACTGACCATTCTATAAAAATATATATCTGAATTTAAAATATTTGTCATTGAATAATAATATTTATACAACAGAACAGCTAATATTTCTGATTGCTCAATACCGCACTTTAAGTCCATACGACAACATATATACATGCAAACCAAGCCACTTTTTTGTGGTGGTAGCATTCCTATTTAACCTTTCATTTGAATTTGAAAATATACTTTCGTTGTTCATACCCCTTTTGTCATGTTGTTCTTGGCACTCCACGACCTTCTGTGAAAAAGATATATTATTTGCATGTAATAGTATTACTTTAATACAAAAAAATTGTTAACTACTCGACAAAAGTCACAACTACTAAAACTTCATAAGCGTCTTGTAGATATTAAGCATCCAAATGTTGTTTAAATATTTGAAAATCAAGGAAAACAAAGGAATCTAAATACTTTTCAAAGACTTCATATCGAAATTTTCTGTAGAACCAAGTTGGTTTTCGCTAAATTTATTAATCATCAAATGAAGTATGCTTAAAGGGAAGCAACTCTGCTGCCTGTTTGCTATAGATTTTGAACTGGACTTTCGGCATTTCTGTTTCTTTTATTGCATAAAAATATAACAGTGGAATACAGACGAATTAATATTTAATGATGAGTTGGGGTAATATAATATTCAGAGGGCAGACATACTGTCAGGCCCACTAGAACTAGAGCAGTCATTTCTTTCACACAAGTGATCATAACTCTAAAAAACCAGTATCTTGCTCTATTGTTTCGTCTTTGATATATTAGTCTGTTCTTTTAATGTTATCAATTTATCGCAGTGTTCTTTGGATATAAGATATAGGCTATCTCAAAGATATTACGGATCGAACGGTAACATTCCATTGCTCTATGAGTGCCTTTATGGTACAAGTCCTGGAACTGTGTTAAAGTTTCTATCGAATACGATGGTATTCATATTAATTTGATACACTTCCTTTATTCGTTCAAGGTAAAGTATAACACAAACCAGCATTTAGCAAAAACATGTTTCAGTTTTGTACTTTGTATATTTGTTTTTTTTTATGGAAGGATACATTTTCTTGAATTGCAGTTCTTCTGTAGAATATACCGTTAATGTTTCATCAATGCATTGATTATGGATGAATATCTTGAACAAAAAAGTTGTAATATTACTGTTTAATGTGCTTTTGAATTATTGTGCCAGGCACTAGATGATGACTCATATGTATACCTTTGTGGCAACGTATTGTCTTATACATTATAACCAATCAATAAGACAAGACACTGGTAGTACAGCTTTGTTAATCTTTTGCAAGCAAGAATGAATTTTGTCTCAGATTATTTTATTTGGCGCTAACAAAATAGTAACAATAATTTATCACTAAAGGATGAGTTTTTCAAGCGATTTTACATGCAGTTTCATTAAAAAACGTATACTACATATGCATATCAACAATTTCAAAAGGAATCACGACTAAATACGCCGACCATTTTGTTTGACTTCTTTAGCCAAACTTAGCCATTGGGAATACATTTTTTTCTAAATGCATAGCGTTTCTTAGGTTTGTTTGTAGTACATTTTCGATTCTTCTTGTTCTTGTCACTATATTCATATCATTAAGCGGTTTTATTTGATGTTAACTTAAAGCAGCTTATTGGTTCAGTAATGTTTTCTGCACAGAGTTCTTTCATTATGTACTGTAGGCCATAGGCACTTAAACACAAAAGCATTGTGCATTTGCCTATTGTTGCGAAACTAAATGAAGAGAAAATGCTAAGTACAATAAAGGTTGTAAATTATGTATTCATTATCAAAGTAAGATTAACATGTGTGTGTCGAAAATTTGCATATTCATAGCACTGTGGAGGTAAGCATAAACATTTTATTTAATTTTGTCACTCGGTGATCTTTGCTTTATTATGTTTGTACATGGTGACAAAACTGTTTATTTCTTCCGCCATTAAATAGTTTCCAAGGTCATGATTTATTTCATCCAAAACGGATTATGTTGTATGTTATCAACATTGTACCATATATGATGGCTATGTAAAATATTTTCTCTTTTTTTATTTCATTTGTTGAGAGGTAGGCATTTCACAGTATTTCAATATCACATCCGAAATAAATTATCTCTTACAAATGTGCATATTTCATTTGAGGTTTTATTGTGTATTGCTTTCAGCATTTTTGCATTTGCTAAAAAGTGTTCTGTAACTGATATAGAATAAAATGTTCTTGTAATAATACTAACTCTTATCGCTAAAGCCAGACACTCACCTTCCAAGAAACAGACCTACTATTATAACGACAGCTAAGAGCATCCCTCCTATAATTACACCAATGACCCAGGAAAGATCTGGTCCGGGCTCTGAAATGGACAACAACACAAGTCTGTCGAAGATACAATTTGTTCACAAGTCACCAGTAACGGTACATGTATGTATATTTTACTTAGAGATAAACATTGTAGCCATAGCTACCTTGGGATTTCGACATCTTGAAGATATGCTATATCTACTGGTTCTATTCTTCCTCAAGACTGGCGGTTATTATCCCAAAAGGCTTTTCTTTTATTTTGATAGGGTCTGTAAAGCTTGTCAAATTACACGGTGAATTTGTGATAACATTGAAATTTTAAAATGTCTCCCCCAAATTATGGCGGTTGAAGATATGATGTTCTAAGTTTTTTGATTTCATATTTTTCAATAAACAATTTAAAAAAGGTCAATTCGTTCAAATTCCATGAACTTGTAATTATGATTTGAACGAAACTGTCATTACAAAATCTTACCCAAATATTGCTTCCTAGCTGAAAGAACTGCAAGTATATTAAAACATAATAAAGAACACAATATATAGCTATGTGGCGAAAAGGCAATATTTTATTTCTACTATCAGGCTGCATTTCATTTGCGGCAAAAAAAAATAATCCTTCATGCATTACATTCATACTGTACAAGTTATTATATAGCGAACTAAAAAAAAAATGATAGAATTTAGTTTTAGACATACCAAAAGGAATAAGTACCCGAACTTTGATGAACAAGCTAAAAAAATAGCAAATAAGATAAATCTTGGAAATGCACAAGAAAGTCTATCAGAAAAGTGAAAATTCTATAGATAAAAGATTATGAAAAATTGCAGATATTTGTTTGGGTCATTTGTAACATTATTCAATTCACCGATATTACACATAACGATCACTAAAGGAAAGTAGATGATTTCAAACTCCTAGGAAACGTTTTTGATCAGAACAATATTTACTTTCGATACATGACTGGCGCAGTAAATGGGATTAACAAAAAAATAACCGAACAGAGTTGCCAAGAGCAAAAGTCCATGAGACAAAAAGACAAATCATCTGGAAACCACCGGAAAATTGTCGACCGCAATGGTCTTGACTTGGTACAGGCATTTCAAAAGAGATGGTGGGTTAAACCGGTTTATAGCGGTAGTGTCTGGCAGCAACTCAACAGCAATAGCTATTATTATATTTTACTAAGTAAGAGAATTTAATTCAATTTAATTGAATGAAAGCAATCATGTGACTTCAAAATAACTCGGATGTTTTAGCAAACAACCTCGATATTGTTTCCCGCTGAACAACCCGGATATGACGTCACAGAGAAAACAACCCTGTATATTCTAAAAAGCACTAGCAGATTATATCGGTCTTCTTTGTGAGATTAAAATCATAATACGATCTCTTGATTTGGATTTAATGAAACTGTTTAAAATATAATAAAACAATTATGGCCCAATGTTGACGTGAAACATCCAGATTTGTGAACCCTTGGAGAGGTGGTTTCCCTCCTCGGGTTGACAAATCTCGATGTTTCCCTTAACAGCGGGCCATAATTGTATATTTATAGGACTAAGACAGTTAAAAGAAATAATCATCCCAGTACTTAGAAAAAAGTATCTTGAATCAGAGTTCTGACCGAAACTTCAATTTTTCCACAAGGGACTGATATCTATTAAAGAACTTTTTTAATGTTCGTATGAGACGGAATTTTTTGAAGCCTTGATTAATACGCCGGTCACGGAGATAGCTTTGTCTAATGAGAAATGGTGAATGAAAGGATATGGACTAAATGCACATGAGACAAAGTCTCTACAAATATATGGTAAAACAAGCAAAGGAACAACGCTTTTATTGTTGTTCTTCATTTTGAAGTCACCATAAGGCCTTCAAGTCTGCATAATTTGTGCTAACTCTCTCTTAAAAAATCAACTCTGAAACATATAAAGGGGGGCTCATATACTGCAGTAAGAACGGACAACACCATTTAGTTAATACATTTTAACACTTACCTTCCCCTCTAGGTTTTACAGTTGTCCCATTTACGGATGATTCTGAAATATAAACTAAAAAGTTATTTTCCTTAATTTTGAAAGATGTTCATTATAAGGGACCTTACGAGTAAAATTAAATTTTGTGTTTATCAACTTGCCCAGATCTATATCCTGAATGAAGAGTGTTTTATATTTATATTACAGTGTCCTTGGGTGATTTGGTTATTTGGCATGCAGTTTTGATAACTGCATTTAATATACATAAAATACAGGACTGTCCAGTTTCATCTAAACATTGTTGAAACAAATTGTAGTTAATACTCTTTCGTTAGCCCCCATTTTTTAACAACATTCTTGTTTTTAATTTTCATGCGTAGAAAGCGAAGGTATTTCGGAGAAGTTATTCCAGTAACATTATTATTTATATCAAGAATGTTCCAACAGGGCTCCAATCCATTTTTTTGTCGAAATTCCGCTCGAAATATTTTTTTTTCAGAAAAATGGGTACATTTCCGGAAAAACCCTATGAGTCCGTATCTCTAGAAGGTATCAGGAGGTCGGCGGACAGTAACGTCACGTAATATATGTTCATTCACGTTTTTGTTTTTGTTAAAAAGATTTACACGATACGAGACTAATAATTAACCATAATTATATTTTAAACAAAAAATGTAAACGTAAACAAAATCCAGTTTACTCACCTGTTCCAATAAGATCAACTAGAAATAAAAGTAAATAAAAATTCAATAAAGATAATTCCATGATCAGTTTTTCATTTTGTCGTGTGCTGTATTATGCTATTTCCTCTATTTTCTATTCATTTCGTGGTAATCCCTTCAAAATTTTTTGGAATGCTATGAAAATATTGATCTTTAAGAATTTAAATTCAATATTGTGCAATGGCACGTTCAGAATTTGTAATATGATAGAATTCGAGTCATTGATCACTGAATATTTACAGGTTAACGCATTGATGCGTAGTCAATAACTGAAAATTTTCAATACTACTGTATATGCTCTAGGAACAATTAAGTTCTAGAATTGAGAATTTTTCTTTAACAAATATTAATAACATGACACTAAGAAGTCTTATAACATTTAAAACAATGTATGTATAGTCCAAATTAAATAACAAAATACGAAGTTACTGTAAATCTTTGTTTCTGTATAAGGTCATTTCGACAACTTATGTCTCTTCAATGCAGATCAAATCAAACATTTTCAACACCATAAGCCGATAGAGCTAAAAAAAAAAATAAAAAAAAAAATAAATAGATAAATCAATAAAAAAAATAGAAACCAAATAAAAAGCAAAAGGAAACATGTGGATTGCGTCGTTACCCTTGGCTTACGAGGATGTGCATGGAGATACTCCTCAGTGTGAAAAATAATGTCTAAAATTTAAGATATTGCGAGTTTTCAAATAAAATCGGTTTTCGGGTCGGCACTGACTACAGGGTTAGAGAATACCGTCGGGGAGTAACAGTCCATCAACAGAGACATCAGCCCAGTGGTACAAAATAACAAAATACCAAAATTACTGTAAATTTTCAAATTGTATTTCTCTTTAGTGCAGATAGAATACTTTTCAAAACGTGATAGAGATTAAATAAATCAAAATTTTCTAAATGTAAACTTTGTTCTAAATTAATCTTTTCTCTAATTTTGATTCTGCAAGTTTCTGAATAAGATCAGTTTTCGGGTCAGCACTGAAGTACTGACTACTGAGTTGATGTATACCCTCGAGACTAACAGTCACTAGCAGAGGCATCGGCCCAGTGGTAATAAATAAAAAAAATACCGAAGTTATTGTAAATTTGGTTTCTGCACATAGCCATTTTGACAGCTTATGTCTATCCAGTGCAGATTGTACGATCTTATAGAGAACAAATAAGTAAAATATAAGTAAATCGAAGGCCAAATTAGCTAAGGACAGAGTTATGCAAGGGGAAATACTCTTTAGTTTTGAACAAAATTTCTTAAATTTAGATATTGCAAGTTTTTAAATGAAATAAGTTTTTGGGCCAGCACCGTAGTGCTGGTTAGTGGGTTTGTGAATACTCTCGAGTACTAACAGTCCATAAGCAGAATCGGATCAGTGGTTATTAACAAGTTAATACGTGACCATTTCGACACCTTATACCTCGTCAGTGCAGATTAAAATCAAAACATTTGGAAGACGATACACTGAAACTTTGTTAGATCTGATAGAGAACAAATAAGCAAATATATCTGAATCTAAAGCCACAAAGTTAAGGACAGAGCTATGCAAGAGGTAGACTCTCCTTAGTTTGAAGCAAAATTTTATGAAATATATAAATTTCAAGTTTCATCTTAAAATCGGGTTTCTGGTAAACATCGAAGCACTGACTACTGGCTTGGTGAATATCATCGGGGACAAACAGTCCACCCGTAGAAATATCGACCCAGTGGTACTAAATAACTTAATACAAAAGTTACTGTAAATTTGGCTTCTACATATGGCGATTTCGACAACTTATGTCTCTTCAGTGCAGATAGATGCAAAATAGTTGGAAAAAAGACCATAAACCAAAACATTGCAAGATCTGAAAGAGAACAAATAAACAAAAATAATCTGAATGTAAAGCAACAAAGACTAAGGAAAGAGCTGTACAAGAGGGATATACTCCTTAGTTATAAGCAAAATTTTCTGAAAATCTTTATATCGCAAGTTTCTAAATAAAATCGGTTTTTGAGGTAAGCCCCAATGTACTGACAACTGGATTGGGGAATACCTTCAACGCCTAACAGTCCACCAGCAGAGGCACCGGCCCAATGGTAATAAATAACTGTATACCGAAGTAACTGTAAATTTGGTTTGTGAACATAGCCATTTCGACATCTTATGCCTCTTCAGTGCAGAGAGAATCAAAACACTTGGAAAACCATAAACAAAAACCTTGTGCGATCTGATAGAGAAGGAATAACCAAAAAATCTTTAAATGGAAAGCCAAAATAAGCTTAAGTGAGAGCCATGCAAGAGGTAGATACTCGTTAGATTTTAGAAACCTTTTCTAATATTTTGATATTGCAAATTTCTGAATAAAATCAGTGTTCGGGTCAGAATTGAGGTACTGACTACTGGGTTGATGAATACCCTCGAGGGCTAAGAATCCACAAACAGAGGCATTGGCCTAGTGGTAATAAATAAGTAAGAACCGAAGTTAATGTAAATTTGGTTTCTGCATATGACCATTTCGACAACTTATGTCACTTCAGTGCATATAAAAAAAAACAAAACATTTTCGAACACCATAAACTAAAATCTTTGTAAGATCTGATAGAAAACAAATAACAAAAAAAATCTAAACGGAAAGCCAAAAAATTAAGGACAGAGCCATGCAAGAGGTAGATACTCCTTAGATTTAAGCAAAGTTTTATAAAAAAATAGATATTACAAATTTCATCATTAAATCGGTTTTCTGGTAAACAACGAAGTACTTACTACTAGGTTGGTGAATACCTTCAACAATCCACTAGCAGAGGCATCGGCCCAGTGGTAATATTACATCGGCAAACGAATACCGAAGCAAGAGCGAGGAAAGGGGAAGTTCTAAAATCATAAATCCAAAATCACGGTAATTCACAGTAACACGAATTGAGACAGTATGACAAAGACAAAACAAATAAACAAAAATGATCAAGTACGCAACAAAACCAAAGCACCAGCAGTGTGAACCCCTATAAAAACTTAGGTATCATCAGGTGCTCCGGAAGGGTAAGCGTGATCTGCTTCACGCGTGGAACCCGTCACACTGCCAGTGAAAAGTCCGGTTTTGTCACAGTCGGTGTTAGTCAGTCCCGTAACAAACTCTGGATCTACCCAGAGATATCTGTGACGACCGTAAAACTTCTGTAGTGACATTTGCAACATTGCCTAAACATATCCTTGATGTATAAGTTTTTGACACAGTGATTTCGCTCTGTTTTGATTTTAAACTTATTTTATTCAATAAATAAAAGGATTGGGCAACAGGCAAAGCCTATACAAACCCTCTCCCTAATTACATGCATAAGGTATACAATACAAATAACAAAACATAAATACAAGCAAAAATGACAAACATTAACACTAGTGAGGCTCCTCATTGACGTACCAAGAAACCAATTTGCAAGTAATCATTAATTATTCAACAGTACACGTACAATCAATAATTAATTACTGAAAGGAAGGGTAATTTAAGTATGTTTATATATAATATGGTAAACAAACAGTCAAAAGGAATCTAAGAATCAAAAACACCCGTTATCAAAATAATAAGCATAAAATGATAATAAATCCCTAATTAGCAGGTATTTTAGAAGTCCATGAGCAGGCTCACCAGTTACTCTTTACATAAATCATTATTTCACAAAAGAAAAGAATACCTTAACACATGCAGTGGCGCCATGATTAAGAACATAAATGATTTTTTAATAACAAAAGAATGAAAAGAAATACAATGCTCAGAGGAAGTAAGTTTATCATAGAGGATAAACAAAACAACAAAATAAAACTAAGCAAATCTGTTAGTGTCATTTATGTATTTATGAACAAATTTGATATATTTGTGTTCAAGTCAATAGAATATGTTCTGTTACCATGTAAGAGGAAATTCACGGTGATGTTATCTATATTCGCTCTGTTGACAAAATCGCTGTGCAAACTACAGGGACGGCAATAGCGAATGAGTTGATGGAGTTCCCGGAGAAGTGGGAATATTACTATACTATACTATAGTAAATAACTATATACCAAAGTTACTGAAGACTTGGTTTCTGCACATGATCACTTCTACATTTTATGTATCTTTAGTGCAGATTAAAATCAAAACATTTGGAACACCATAAAATAAAACTTTGTAAGATCTGATAGAGAACAAATAACCAAAAAAATATCTGAATGTAAAGCCAAAAGAAACTAAGGACAGAGCTATGCAAGAGAGAGGTACTCCTTAGTTTTAGGAATCTTTTCTGAAATTTTGATATTGCAGCTTTCTGCATAAAATCGGTTTTCGGGTCAGCTCCGAAGTACTGACTACTAGGTTGGTGAATATCCTCGAGGACTAACAGTCCAACAGCAGAGGCATTTGCCCAGTGGTAATAAATACAAAACATCGAAGTTACTGTGAATGTACTTTCTGCATATAACAATTTCGACAAATTATGTCTACTTCAGCGCAGATTAAATCAAAACATTTGGAGATCCATATTCCAAAATATGTGGAAAAGCTGATAGAGAAAAAAACTATCAATAAGATCTAAATAGAAAAAACAAAATTAGCTAAGGACAGAGCTATGCAAGATGGAGAGTATCCTTAGTTTTAAACAAAATTTTAATTAATTCAGATATTACAAGTTTCCAAATAAAAGTTCTTTTCGGTCAGCACCGCAGTACTGGCTACTGCATTAAAAAATAACCAAATACCGAAGTTACTGTAAATTTGGTTTCTGCAAATGGCCGCTTGGACAACTTAGTTCTCTTTAGTGCCTGCGGAATCTGGAAGACCATATAAAAATGCACAATAATTTCGGTTCTCACCTTGTATTATTTGAATTGATTTACTTGGTTGTTTTTTAACATGTTGATTTGCGATATTGAGTGCAAATAAATCGAAAGTTTGAATTTGTTTAAAGTATTGTATTGTTGAGTACCTTTAGTAAAGTTTTCTTCCTTTTCACAGATCAACAACGCTGGTCTATCATTAATCTCTGTAGTATAGTATATATGTGTCTTCTTTTTATGATTTCAGAGAAGTAATGATTTGGTTGAATGTCTAGAAGCAATTTTATATATCCATCTCCATGCTCTCACTTTTGCCTTACATCAATGAGCGGCTACTTAGTATTTGTGTCGAAGGAAGTACTGTAAAAGTAGCAATTTTCGAGGTGTACTAATTTCGCTATTTTCCGGTTGACAAAAGGCCGCGAAAATAAGTATCCGCAAATATCCCGGAAACAATTAGAAGGTACTAATATTTTCTTAAAACCGCAAACATTGATACCGGCAAACATGGCACAGTTCAAGAAACCGCGAAAATTAATACGTTTACAGTATATCCTATGATGTGACTGTTATTTAGGTTGTGTTAAAATGTTATTAAAATGAAAATCAGTGTTTATATTTTTAAACAATACCAACTTGTCCATCTTTACCTAGATTCTGAACAGTTGTATTGATCAACTTTTGCATTTATAGTGTCGATTCAATAAATGTTTCCCTACCTGACCTTTTTGGCCAAACAAATGCAGTGATTTTGTGACTGATTCATTGTTTGCTTCTATATCAACAACTGATAGTTCTTTTGTAAAAAATGACAAAATGTTACATTGTGTATGAATGTACACAATATTGCGTCTGTTTCATTCAACATTTGATAACAATGTGTTTTCCATAGAACTTGACAAAAGGTGAAAACGTCACAAGCTGACGGTGGGGACAGATATAGAAACAAATTGATGGATATTACCTTGCCAAATTAGTGTTTTACACAGAAAAAACGATCTAAAACATATTTATATTATACAATTACCACCCTAGATAGTGTGTGACCCAGCGGTTTCTCTCCCCGAGATGTTAAGGTCATCCGAGAGCTTGCTCGAGGGTGACCTTAATTTCGAGGGGAGAGAAACCGCTGGGTCACACACTATCTAGAGTGGTAACTGTTATATTATATCGAATTTCTTGTTCACCGGTTGACCTTCCTATGCGACCCAACGCTAACCGGTTGACCCAGCGAAATCTCAAATGTCATGTGACAAGATTTAAACAAATCAGATTATATATATTTAAATGAGTATATAATATTTATTACTGTAATATATCAATATTGATTCATTCACTTGAGAGGTTTGTGCAGCACTACAGTAGCCCTTATTTTCTCAAATGAAAATTTAAAGAATATGGGATATCACTATTGAGCACCGGCATGAATTTTGTAAACAAATAAAAT
This sequence comes from Modiolus philippinarum, assembly GCA_002080025.1. Lineage (NCBI taxonomy): Eukaryota > Metazoa > Mollusca > Bivalvia > Mytilida > Modiolidae > Modiolus > Modiolus philippinarum. Next base: position 15,273 of record MJUU01001303.1, read on the forward strand.
GAAGAGTGCTGTGAAGCAGTTCATATAAGCATAAATAAACGAACAAGTTAAAATTCTTGTCGAA